>JBBCBC010000034.1:310792-614837 GCA_037126765.1 Stenogyne calaminthoides
TAACTGGGTAACCAAATTGTTTGTTCCTTAACCGTAGTTCCATTATTTTCTCTCCCATAATCGCTTTGCTTAAATCTTTAACAACCGTATCAAGAGTCTCGGTTAAAGGGATCCGTGGAGAGCAACGGCGATGGTCAAAGGAAACGCCTGCGAGAAGTTTGATGGAACGGATTTTGATTCTCGAAATTGTAGATCAAGATTACCTCAGACGGGTAAAGATTTGTATCAACCGCTGGGTGAAAAACCAAGAGATGAAGGACGGCGGGAGTGGAAGGCCGGATAGGAAGGGCGAGTGTGGTTCGTCTGTCGTTATCCGTGAACGCCGCCTACATATACAAAGGAAAGCAAAACCACAAAGGAGATGTCAAGATATTGATCGAGATGTATGAAAAACCGGCCTGGCAGCCGAACAAGGTTCATTCGATGGAGGTTATTCAACCCGAGGATGGCGGAGGATACCGTAGAAGCAACCATCTCAACGAATTCAATATGATTATAGCCCAATTGAGTTCGTTGAGATTGATTTTGATGATGAATTTCAAGCCTTAATTTTGTTGTCTTTTTACCGAAAGTTGGAGTGAACGGTGACGTCCGGCAAGAGTTTCAAATGGGTAAAGTGAAAACTAAAAATTGATGAGGTTAGAGATTTGGCGCGAGCGAAGAAATTGCAGAAAGAGCGTTGCTGTACAGGATCTTTGAGCGCGGGAAGCAAGAGGCGTATCCTCAATCCGCCTTTAAGCTTTTCAAATCGGTAGATCAAGTCAAGGGCAAAGATAAGCCCAAGAAGGATAAGAGTAAAGTTGAGGTTATAAATGTCATGAATCTTGGTCATTATAAAAAGAGCGCAAGGCACAAGGAAATGAACTATAGAAGAATGACAACTCAACAACGCGTTGATCGATGGCGACTCGGGCATTGATTCCGAGCGTATAATTCATAGGAGTCGGGTGTTGGGGATTCGGAGCGCATCGTTTTTTCAGGCAAAGAAAGATCGACGAATGGAAAAGTACACCCGGAACCTTTGGGAAGGTTTATCTATCGATGATGAGCCTCCGAAATCAAAGGGAAGGGAAAATGTTCTGGATTAAGACACTAAACGGGATCGGTTACGCTTGGAAAGATGAGACATATTCCTGGTTGAAGAGGAATTTGATTTCAAATAAGTAACTTGATGATTTAGGGTTACAAGGTGACCTTTTGGGTGTAACTCGTGGAAGATATCCAAAGGTGTCATGGTATAGGCCGGGAAATAAAGAAGGGTTTGTACGCGATGACAACACCCGGATAGTATTGCTTTGCAAGGAAAAAGGAAATGCAAATTTGTGGCATTGTCGCCTTCAGGACACATGAGTGAAAAGGATGAAAGTTATGTGCTCAAGGGTAAACCGTCGTCGACCAAGACAAATTGACATCGATTTAAAGTGAGGACCGTGTATTCTAAAATAGAAAAGGGTGAGTTTTTCAAGCCGGGGTGAGCTTTTGAAAAAAGTCGGAGTTAGTTCACAAAGACTTGTGGGTCCAAAGACCAAAGGACATCCATTGGTGGAGCATCATATTATATGACTTTTCATTGACGACTTCATTTATAAGGTATGAGTTTATTTCTTGAAAATAAGTCCGATGCCTTTAATGCTTTCGGTGAAGCAAAGACCCTTTGTAAACCGAGACAGTCTCAAGGTGAAGTGTTTGAGATCCGGATAATGGCGAGAGTACGAGTCTGTGGAGTTCAAAGGATTATGAGGCTAATGGAATCCTAATGGAGAAAACCGTGAGAAGAACTCCACAAAGCAGAACGGCTTGCGAACGTATTTAACAGACCCTATGCGAAGCGCAAGCGTAGCATTTAGATTAAAGCTGGGCCGCCAAAGATGTTTTGGGTAGAGGCAAAGTAACACAACAACTTACTTGATAAACAGAGGACCTCAACTCCTTTGAAAAATGGCATACCGTGAGGAGGCCCGGTCTGAAAGGAGGTAACTGTTTTTCTTCGAGTATTCAAAGTGGTTCAGATATGTTCATGTCGATTCTATGAGTAGAAGTAAGTTGATGCAAAATCAAGTATGTACGCTTGTTGGATATGGCGGTGATGAATTTGGCTATCGATTTTGGGACGAAAAATCGAAAGGTGATTCGTAGTCGAGATGTCATATTTAATGAACAAGTGATGTACAAAGACAGTCGGGGGTATCCAAAGAACAGTGTTCCGAAGTCTCGTGTTGTGGAGTTAGACATTTTAACCCGGATGGGAGCAAAAGGGTTCTAGATGATCAGTGATTGTTGAGGAAGAACCAAGTACACCACCACCAACACCTCCTGGGAGATCAACGAGAAACGGAGATCTCCGACAGTATTCACCTCTCTTTCATTATATATTGTTCAATCGATGGTGGTGAGCCCGAATGTTATGCAGAGGCTACACATAGCGAAAAGAGTGACCAAGTGGAAACTTGCAATGGAAGATGAGATGAAGAACCGAGGAAGTGAGAATTCCAATCGACATGTTGACTAAGGTCAGACTTTAGAGAAGTTGAAGTCATGCATGACTTCAACCGCCCTTTGAAACCGAGGATAAGGGCCCTTGACTACTATCGTGGAGAGAAACCATTGAAACGGAGGAGACAAGTTACAGCTGGAGTCGGTTCTGCGTGGAGATTGTTGGGTTGTCAGGAGACGGGAGGCGTACCACGGGAGGCGCCATGACTGTGCTGGTTTCAAGCACTTGTGCTCGACGAGCAGCTGCTTTCTTTCTGCATCACAGCCGGGCGCCGATGTGTCGCTTAGCAATGAAAGGCTTCGCCAAATCAAAGCCCTGTGTCTAGCAGCCTAAAGGCCTTGCACCAAAGGCACTAATTCGGGTTTTTTGGCCCAATGACCTAACTAACATATAATTTTTGTTCCTTAATTCGTAGTTCCATTATTTTCCCTATACCGCTTTTGCTTAAATTCCTAACAACGGTATCGTCAGGCATCGTGCTCAAGGGATCCGTGGGAGCAATTATGGTGGTCAAGAGAAATCGCCCGCTGAGAAGTTTAATGGAACGGATTTTGATTCTGTTCTTACAAGACTGGCAGGATGTCGCCGACACGGCCTCGTAGATCGTATGGGAATTAAAGTGACGGAAGAGCATTGAATCAGGGTGCCATGGGACGGTTTGGGTTATGCTTGAGAGTCGGAGAGTGGATGCCAACGAGAGACGGGGAAGACGAAGTTACGCTCTTGGAGCCACTCTGTGTGGGAGATTGTTGGGATTGTTGAGTCTGAGCTGGCAGAACGAGTCCTGTGGAGGACAAGATCATGGAACGAGTCCAGGCGACAAGACGCTTCTAATGAGTCTCAGTGGAGGACAAGACGTCACCCAGTTGCTGAGGTCGCACTCCGCCTCCAAAATACGGGCCTGTGTGCGCTTCCGTATGTGGGAGAGATTGTTGGGTTATGGAGCCCGAGTGAACGGGATGCAGGCCAGGAGGCGCCGACCAGCGCCGAGGTCGAGCAGGTGTGTTTCGGTCGAAGGCTTCTATCTGGCCGCCAACAGGGCGCCGAGCAATGGGGAGTGATTTGAGTAACCGCCGTAATAAGGCCCGTGGTCGAAGCGGGTTCCGCAATTGCCATGCCGTGAATTAGGTTTTCGAAGCGAACGGGTCAAATCTAGGTTTTGACCCGCTTCCCAGCCGGGTTTTTTTGTATAAATAACCCCCCGACTTTTTATTGTATCTTGCACTACTTGCACTATCTTATACGATATAGTAGATCTCTCATGGCTTGGTAGTGCCCTGATGTAGTCATTGACGAAACCAGAAACCAAATTATTTGTTCCTTAATCCGTAGTTCCATTATTTTCTCCCATAATTGCTTGTTTAAATTCCTAACACCGCCGTGCCCCAACAACATAGTTGACGGTTATAGAGCCGTGTGGAAAGCTCTAGGAGTGCCGAAAAGTAATTGGGGTGAACTGGATATCACTTGGTCTGATGCTTGATTAACAGCAACACTGTGACAGTTAAATGGTCCTGATGAAAAAGATTGTTACTTTTCTGGAATATAGATTGCCTGTTTATGATCTGAATAGAGCTGAGTTTATTCAGCATATAACAGTTACTGTAACATGTACTGTGTTATCAGATGCATAAGAAACAAAGATTTTTCTTCAGCTTGAGTTCATATTTTATTGGGATAATATCATTTGTCACTAAAGTTTATCTTTTTATTTTGGCTAATAATTAAATTTAATCATGTAAATACACTTTTACTCCTATAATTAGTTGACCGACTATATCAACTAGAGGTGTTAATTGTAATATTAAAAAGTTTTTTGTTTTTTTATAATTACATTTAAGTGAAAAAAAAATACATTTAACAAGCGGTATTTGAATCTACGGTCAAAAAAAAATGGTCGATCAACGATGGGATGAATTGTGAAAAGTAAAAGTATACTTTGGTCTGTGAGGACTAAATTTAATAATGAAATGAAAAGGAACTAAAATTGAAAAAGTTAAACTTCGCTTTTCTTCATATCAATTCTGTCCAGTATTCTCTACCTTCCTTCTATTATTCTCTCTGATAAGTCTTAACATGGAATAACTAATTAGTGGTAAATCTGTGAATAATATCACTTAAATTTTATTCACTCAAGATGATTATCTGGCTGTTAAGACTAAATAATTAACCAGAAATCTATGGAATTGATAAATCTAAGCTTAAATTTTATTTCATGCAAGTCAATCAAATAGGCCAAGATATCAGTAAATATCTACTTCAACGGCACGTTGAGTAATTTATCAACATGCTCCCATATGACTGATAAAACAAACGATTTGCATAAAATTTGAACTCTCCAATGGAATATATGAATATTGCAATCACATTTAATATACAAGGTAATTTAGAATAAGGCAAATACATTGAGCACTTTCTTGGCATTTTTACTGAGAAAAAGTTTATATAAACAGATTTCTTCATCCCAATTCCGCACCAACATCCAATATTCCAACAACAACTTTGAAGCAACAGAAATCCAAGATGATGAACTTTAAAAAGGTAGCCTTTCTTGCAATGCTACTCATCATTGCTGCTCAATTGTTAGAAGCAAGACTTCAATCTTGCAACCCAAGTGGCAAAATACGAGGAATAACTCCGCCTTCAGGCCAATGTAACCAGGGAAATGACTCCGACTGCTGCAAAGCAGGGGAGTACTACACCACTTACACGTGTTCTCCTACCGTTTCTGGCAACACGAAGGCAGTTCTGACCATCAACAGCTTCCAGAATGGCGGAGATGGAGGCGGCCCGTCAGAATGTGACAACCAGTACCACTCTGACGACACACCGGTCGTGGCCTTATCAACGGGATGGTACAGTGGGGGCAGCAGGTGTCTTAAGAACGAGTCATAAGTGGTAATGGACGAGGTGACAGCTAAAGTGGTTGATGAGTGTGATTCCACCATGGATGTGACGAGGATCACGACTATCAGCCACCGTGTCCTAACAACATTGTTGACGCCTCAAAGGCCGTTTGGAAAGCCTTGGGTGTTCCTGAAAACAACTGGGGGGCGATTTGATATCACTTGGTCTCGATGCTTAATTAGTAGTATTTTTTTATCGGGCAAAGTTAGTTAGTAGTTAGTACACCAAACACCCAAATACTCCACGAAATCGTCAATTCACCTTATAACTCCCATAACTCCAAATTCGTTCCCAGATGGAATCGAACCTGGATCTCCCACTCAAACCACTAAACGGCGGAGCCCAGCATGGAGCCACACGAGGGAAGTGGTGAATCATTGCTGTTTACTAGGTCAAATGCAATAAAATAATAATATTTTGGGACTTAAATTATGTATATTGCATTTTAAATCATGTGCAATATCCAATAAATGGTGGGAGGAATATTTTTTTATTAATCTAATTTGGTCATACAGATAGTATTCATTTACTTTAGCAATGTTACATTTATACTATTAAATTTTATTTTGTATCATTAAGAATATCGTACGGTATAAATTTCCATATAAATTATTGTATTGCACTTTATTTTTGATTATTCAGATACAAAATAAGCACACAACTTAAGACATTCAACGTTCTATTTAAAATAGGAGCATATTCAGATAATAAAATACATAAATGCTAGAGAAGATGATGTGGTCGGCAATTTTTAGTTGATACATCTACATCAGTTAAATACACAATTTTAGCAAAGGATCAATTGCCTTGATTCTTCCACTATTTAATATTACTTGCGTTGACTTGAGACTTCATCAGCCAAAAGTTTAATGTCAAATTATAAACTCTACAAAATGGACACTCGTATATTTCAAAACTTACTCTTTACATTTTTTTGGGAAAAATAATAATTCTGAAAATACAAGCACACTGCACACAAGTTTGTACTTGACAATGTGCACCTTTTGATTCGACTGCTAATTAAATTTCATACTACCCACTTGCACATGAAGATCGCATTCATGTGCAAAATATTTTATTTATATTCTGTTTTTAAATGAAAGAAGGGACAATTGCTCATTCACTAATTTTAGCGACGGATCTAGGATTTAAAATTCGGAGATACATTTGAGTAGGATTTAAAATTTAGAGATACATTTATGTATTTTTTTTTCTAATTATACATAATAAAATATAATTTTATCTTAATTATACAAGGGGTAAATTTCATTTTTGGGGTACAATTATGTACCCCATTGGATCCGCCACTGACTATTTTGCTCGTGTTTTAGTAAACAAGTTGTTTATTAATATATGAAATGATAAAGTGACTTTTAAGGAAATGTAGAATACATGAGGGGTAAAACTATAATACACCACCTTAAAAATCTCTTTATCATTTTAAATACTAATAAATAACTTGCTCGCTAAGCTAAACAGTGAATGGACAATCTAAAACAGGACGGAGGGAATAACAGTTTTGTCCTTCAATTGCAAGTAACAATCATCATATATCCACATAAAGTAAAGAGCCTCAAAAGAGTTGGTTCATCTATCAATATCTTCCCCAACCACATCCTGTCAAAATAAGTAGTCCATATTTCAAAAATAAAAAATCTTGAGCTTAAGAAACTAATTCAAGGTAGATCAAGTGCCACAGATTTAACAAGAAAGAAAAGAAGAAATAAATCAGTGTTTGTTCATAGCCAGAAACACCCACTTTTCAAAAACAGCCCCACTTTCGCACTTTGGTTCCAGCCAAAATTTTCACATGGAAAATTATGTATGTTGAAAATTATGATAGAAAAATACTGGTGTGCCTGATTATGACCACCCACCATATTGGCAAACATTAAGAAGCAGCAAGCATATTTCTCAATGGGTCCCGCAGTGAGATTATGAGCCCATGACAAACAACAAAAATAGAAAGAAAAAAAATAAAGCAATGATTTTCTACTTCTCCAATTTGATGATGCTAGCTTTGCTTTAAAAAGATGATTCACCAAAAGAAAAAGGCAGAAATTGGATACCATAAGACAGCATTATGATGCAAATTGTGATAGTGCTTCAGCTTAGAATGTTGATATAATAGAGATTATCTACTATGTTACAAAAGCAAGGAGAGAGGAACTACCATCCTTTTTTTTACTGTTAGAATAAATATAAGCATACTCTTGTTGGCCCTAAAACCGACTGTTAGACGATATTACTGCCAAAAATGACTGATAAGATTATGGTTATTTTGAACAGTAGGAAGTTTTGTTCATTGAATCCAGTGTTTTGACAAAGCACTCCACGTCTTCAGGTGTAAACCAGTCTTCTTTCATCTAAAAATGCATCATCGATGTCAAAAAAGGTAACCTTGCAAGAGAACATGAACCTAAAAACTCCGTCCATCCAAGAAAAGAGTCTTGCTTCTAAAACTTTCTTTGTTCCCAAAGAGAGGCATGCTTGAGAATCAAAGTTTATTTTTTATTGAGATTTATGGAAAGCTCTAATTGAAAAAAATGCTTAAGAGTAACATTAGCTGGTGACAACAATGAAAATTGATGGCTTATATAAAGTTGTACAATCATTTAGACTTTAGTTGACAAAAATTTTATATGTTGGAAAATTAGGACTCTTTTTCGGATGAAAGGAGTAACACTTTACAGAGTAACACAATGAGTGAAGACATAAGAAAACTTACAAAATGCGGGTGGCCCATGGAAAATGATAAATTATCAGGAACGCTCTCTAGAAACAAATTTATGTAATAGAGAACATAAAAACCACATTCATGTCCAATTATCTGCTGTGGCACCTGGATATATATCCAATCTAGTGAGTACAGATTCAATCATGACAATTAGGTTAGTTAAGTAAGGAATGTAACCTGAGGAAATAGAAGAGGAATATTTCTGATTAAGTGCTCATTCTCAGGCTGTTCTTCGGTTTTAAATATGTCACAGACAAATCTGTATGACAATAAAGAAAAAAGTTTATTAGAGATTACAAGTCTCCATCCCAAAAGATTACTAAAGTCTGATTACACGAATAAAATGAGTGCTTATCTGAGAAAATACCGTCTAATTCTAGGTTCTAGCTGTTTAGCATTGGCAGCCTTTCTCAGTGAATCTAGCAGCAACATACAACGGCCTTCGATATTCGACTGCAGATTTTCACCAAAGTTGCAGAAGATTAAAAGAAACCAATGACCCCTAGCAAAACAGAATCTTCATCAGATCACACCATTAATGTATATAAGTAATCAAATAAACCTCTTGATTCAATTCACAAAGTGGCACCACATACCATTCAACAATTGGAACAAAAACATATTTCTTAGAGAATATGTCCTTTTTCTTGATCCAACTCAACACTTTTTCTTTAAGAGGTCCTTCCGTGTACATGTAAAACCACAACGAGTCAAAATAAGTGAATGTGTTCTTTTTCTCTTTAGCAATTTTTTTCCATAAAATCCTGCATCAACCAAACCAAAAGGTCAAGATGAGATGAAATGTCAGAATATGAACAATCGTACTCCCCAGTAATGATATGAAAAATCTTACTCCATGTAGATTTCAAACTTTTCTGAGTCTAACTTTCCCAAATTTTGATCATCAGTGGTTCTATAATGCAGCCTCCTTGAACTTCTAACACCAGACAGCGAACGTTTACAAACTTCAGAATTTTTAGCACGTGATTTCTGAGGTTTCCGTGGATTAGTAACAAGGATGCATTCATTTTCACTATTCTCCACAATGCTTCCTTCATGATTTCCTGCAAAAGAAAGCAAACCTGTTACTAATCACAAATAGTCAGCATAAGTAATACAGAAACAACGGAGTTCGTGGAAAGAAAAAAGGAAGGATGATTTATCGTGTAACATACTACTATCTTTCGCTGCTGTTTTCCGTTCAGTCCGAATTCTCCGTTTTGATCTTTGGCGACGAGGATAACAGGTAAATAATAAGGGATTTATACCACCATAGCAATGTTCCAACTTATTCTGGATGGACTTCATAATTGGAAGGTAATAATAATATTCCTTCACTAACTCAAAACCCCCAACCTCTACTGCATAGAGTGATTCAATTCTCACTGTTACAATCTGAGACAGTGCTAAAAAAAAAAAACACAGACTACGAAAATAATACAGCAAATAATACCCTAGAGAATATAGAAGCAGAATATTGAAATGAACACGGGTATACACGCAATATGTGTATGTATACATCACTAAAATTCACGAAGCAAAAACTCAGAATTTGAGAAACCCATTAGGGAAACCCTAGTGGGACAAACATTGATACTAAACATAGCATAATCTCAATATATCAATTCATACATTTGTGGAACAAACATTGATACTGAACATAGCATAATCAAGACATCAATTCGTCCATTAAAAAAGACCTACAACTCAATTTGCTAAGTTAACAAAATATAATAACTCAAAAATCAACAATAACCAAAAACAGAGCACCAAAGGGAGAATCAGAGGCTCGCCTGAAGTATCGAAAACGACGTCGTCGTGGTCATCCATGGCGAGTTCACTCTGCTTTCGCTTTCCTCGGTCCCTCCAATTTGTACGGAAGGCGGAAGGACGCGTTTGGCCTGTCAATGAAGACAAAAGATCAAGCCATTTAATAATTTCTGTATTTGATCATTTTAGATGGAAATAAATTAAGGAAATTCTTCATTATGCATGATCACATATGGTTAGTGTAGATTTTGTGGCATCATTTAATGAAAAAATAAAAATCACACGTTGTAATTTGTAAGTAACTTTTGGTGAGTTCCACTATTATCACAAGACATGCAAAATGTATAATTTTGATAAATATTGAAATTTTGAATGGTTTGTGAGTTATTGGACGTATATCAAATTATTGTACATAGTGGTTGTGGTCACTATAGTATTTACTCATAAAATAAATAGCTATTCCATAGTATTTACTCATAAACAATAATTATTCGAAATTTAAATTAATTATTTTCTTGTAAAAACAATTATTATTTTCATAAGGCATGTATTAAAAAATTTATTAATATAATCTTTTTTCTAATTCAAATCATAAATCCACGATCAATATGCAAAATCAGATAAATCAAACATAATGCTGGGTGAGTTTCTTTGTATTAATATCCTAAAAAAGGCAAAATAAGATGTGCCTTTAATTTTCCTATAAATGCACCTGAAATATCTCTCATCCTTGGAATATTTCTTGTTCAACCAAAAAACAAGGATCCTTTTCCATTCTCTAATCCTACATTCCTTCCCCTTTGATCACTACTCCATTTTTTTTCATTTCTAAAGCTCCATTTTTTTTTACCAGGGAAGGACAACATGGTATGTTCTTGCATTCATGCATCTCATTTCAAGCAAGTTATAATTCTCACATCCCATATATTTTTTGGTTAAATTATTATGATGGCATGATGCATAATGTTCATTTTGGTATCAATTAAAATAGATCTTGCAGATTCTTGAATTTTCTTTCTTCTGATGAATGATTAATGAAGGAAATGTGGTTCAAAAACACAAAAACATATATAAGTCCTGTTTTTCTTGGTCTATAATTCCATTTCCAACTTATAAATGAAACTATTGTGATTAACTGCAGGCAAATTCAGCATCTGGAATTGCTGTAGGGGATGAATGCAAGGCAACATTCCTTGAGCTAAAAGTAAAAAGAAACCACAGATTCATCACTTTCAAGATTGATGACAGTGTCCAGCAAATTACAGTAGACAAGGTGGGAAACCAAGGCGACACCTACGAGGATTTCATCAACACCTTACCCGAGTCTGATTGTCGCTACGCTGTCTTCGACTACGACTTCACCACCGACGAAAACTGCCACAAAAGCAAGATCTTTTTCATTGCATGGTACCTAAACATACTTGCATGTTTCAGTTTCATCTTGTTGTACTTTTTAGTACAAATTACTAGTATTTTTTCGTGCAATGCTCGTAAATAGGTCACCTGATACTGCACGGGTGAGAACAAAGATGCTGTATGCAAGTTCAAAGGACAGAATCAAGAGGGAGTTAGATGGGATTCAGGTGGAGCTTCAAGCAACTGATCCTAGTGAAGTGAGCTGGGATATTCTCAAAGCAAGAGCTCTTTGAACTTCTTTTTTCCATGTCTTTCGTTTTACGGTTCTTGATTTCCAGTTTTCACCGCGCGCTCTTTTCTAATGTGTTCAGAGCAGAGATTGTTTGATTAGGATTTGGAGCTACTATTAGAGGGATAAAACGGCCATCTACGTTTCTTCTTTATTATTTTTTATGGTTTTTTCCTTTTTTTTTTTTTTTTGACAGAATATTTTTCTGTGGCTATCTGTTTTATGGGGTATAATGTGATGATTTTCAAGGAAACTTCATCCTAATGGTGTCTGTAATTCCTTCAAGAACATCTTGCATGAAGAAAGCATAAACATCTGTCATAAAAATTATATGAATTATTTACAGTCCAAAGAAAAATTCTTTCTGTGCTAATAATTTTGTGCAAATCCATGATCTTCAAACTTCAGAACACTTTTCATACAAAAAGCTCGCCAGGAAAAGTTTATGTTTCTCTAACACTTAAAAGTTGGTCTTATATAAAACAGTTTTATCATCAACTGGTTTGGAACTATCAATTTATGGTATAACAACTAAGACTTTTGAATGGACCAACTAATACATTTTAATCAAACAAGTAATACTATATAAAAACACACACTAAATTAAATGCAAACTAGTTGCGCAGTGAAACTGGTTTACTTACGATTTGCCAACAAATGAACTTCTTTCTGACTTCTCTTTAAGAAGGTGTGATCCCTTCAGATACATTTTGCATGGGGAAAGCATAATCATCTTTCCTTAAAAAAAATTGCAAGAAAACACTATAATTGTGAACCATAATTCATCATACAATACAAATCATATAACATTCTAATACACATCTGAAAATTTATTATACTTTTATCAATCTTACTGCCATTTACAGACAAGATCATAGCCCTATCTCCCCTGGATTTCCTTCATATGGCAGTGCTTCCACTTCTTTCCAACGAAATAACCTCGTTCCTTAAATTTTCTTTCCTCTCAAAGAAAGTGCGAACATCTTCTTCCTCATATGGAGGGGGCAAGATACATGGAGGCGAATCAGATGGACTTTTCACCATCGAATGCTTCCGAAACCTCCTTTTCTGTCCTTTAACCGAGCACATCAAAGCCTCTGAGCACGTTTCCACCGCCTCTTCAGGCACAGTAGGCTTATACTTGAGAAGCTTTGCATATTCGTTTAAGAGGTGGAACGTATAATCATAAACATTTTTCATCACAAGATTTTCTTGAACAAAGTCGCTCACTCTCTTTCCAATCTCCTGTGCCTAAGAAATTAAACACACACGAAATTACGCCTAGTACTAATGTAAACAAACTGTCACACTTTGTTCATTCATTCATTACCTTGTCTGTGTTTTTGTTTCCCCATTCAACTGCAAATTTGATGGACTCGCACTTTGTTTTATGGTTAATCGGCCAGTAATGAACCTTGGGGACCAAACTCCTCGTGAAGAAATCGTAGAAATGTGGTTTTACAAGCAGAGTCATGGAATCACAAGCTAAGATATACTTCTGACTTACAGACCATGCAACTCCTTCGACGTAAATCTTGTACCTTCCTTAACATCAATCCGTATACATATCCATGTAAGAATAATGAAAATCGAGTAAAAAAATCACAATGTGATGATATATCATGTGGCATACCTATGAGTGCATTGACTTGCTAAATCAGAACTCTTGAACCCTTGCTTTTTCTCTTCAATCCAGTCCTAAATGTCAAACCATAAGTTAATCTGTAATGCTACAACACTTATACAACTAATACTTTTCAGTTAAAACAACTAATACAGTTCAAAACAACTAATATAGTTTAAAAGTGCACTTAAATTGCACAGTTCACCTGGCACATAGTCTTTTCAATAAGTTAAAACATTCTATACATTTACTTAGCTTAATATCAAGAAAAATTTTGATCATTTCAAGAAAGTGAGAATGAATTCTATACCATCTCTAAGATTTGAGCTTTCCAATCATGTTCATCGGAGGTATTGCATTTTGCCAAGTCTACTCTTCCAGGACTCAGCTTACTGTTTCCTTTCCAAAAAGCATAAGGCTCTCTCTCTTCCCACTTCATTCTTCCATTGCCTTCCTTTATATCCTCCTTCAGTTCTTCCCATGGTTTGATATTAATCTCCGGCCTACATTATCCAACCAAACATACACAAATCATATCCCATAATAATCATGGCATGTTTTCAAACTCTACAAAACAGCCTCCAGAATCACTTCTTCACAAAACCAGTGAGGCCCTGTTTGCAACCTCTATTAGTGATATAGAAAATACTTTCTTTCAGGAAAAAAAAAAGAAAAAGGAGTTTTACCTGCTTAAAAAATAAGTGATTTTCATTATTTAAAAGTTGATTGAAAACAAACCCCAAGCGGCCGGTCTGGAAAAAAAAGTGATTGAAAGGTGTGTGCAGTGATTGAAAACAAACACTTAGCGCAAAAATAAAAAAATAAGGGCAGATAATCGAGTTTACCAACCCCAAAAGGACCAATCAGGAAACACAATATCATGACTCCCTTCATCTCCACAATAATGAAGCAATGGTGGAATCATTGAAGCATCCTTAACACCATATTTGCTTTTCCTGATCACGGGTCGGTCCCCCAACCCGAGCATCACATCCAAGTCGGGCACCCGACCCGGGTACAGCCTAAGAAGCTGCAATAATCCCCAAATTGTGACAGAATCTCTGGTTTGATAAACGCCTTTATATTTAGCTACATACAATCTTCCATCCACTATGGTGATCCTAATTTCCGCCTCATCTTTACCCTTTTCGACCATCTCTCTTGTCACCCCTGTTTCTTTCCACAGCTTTAAATCTTCGTGAATCCATCTGAAGAATTCAGGGCATTCTTCGAAGGGCATTGATTGTTTTTTTAATGTTATATTTGGAGGTGGGATTTGAGAGCAGTCGAGAGAACAATCGAATTGTTCTGGATATATTATCCGGGCTGATTCCTGGAAAATGAATTTCTTCATCCCTGAGATTATTGACTGCCAAAAAAATAAAAAATAAATGTAAAATTTGAGAATGTTGGAAACAATAACGAAAGAAATATCAAAATGTTGTGGATTTTGAACGTACGACGTCGAGCCATTGGGTTAATAAGCCGACGAGGAGGAGGATTGCGAGCAAGAAGATAACGGTTGATTTGGGTTTTTTTGGGCGTTGTTGTTTATCTACCATTATTGATGATTCGAGTTTGCGTTGTGCGATACAATGAACATGATCTGTGCATGGTGCCTGGACAATTTTATGTTTGGGGAATGATGGTAACATCAATAGACTTACTAATTTTTTGGTCAAATAATATTAGACTTACTAATTCTTTGAGGGTGTGTTTGATTTTGAATTTAGTGGATCTGGATAAATTTATAGTAGTGGGTTTGTTTTTAAATTTAGGTATCGTAAGCAAGGTCAATTTTTATGTAATTGGGTTATATATATTGTGAATTTGGATTCACGTGAACTTTTTTTTTTTTTTTTAAATATCACAGTCGTGCATAAAAAGTGTATGTGTGCAATTTATTTTTATTTTTTTACATAAAAATATTTTTATATGTACAATAATTATATTTTATATACAAAATAGTAATAATTCATTTGGACAACATTTTTTGTTTTTGACGGAGTATGTACAATATTGATATTTGATCATTAATTCGAATTCACCAAAATTTTTATCATGCAATAATGTGTAAGAGCGTGTGATGTTACACTATAACTGTTGTTGTTGTTGTCACGTCAATTGTAATTATTAATTTATTTTTTTATAATAATTAATGTATTTTATTGAAAATTGTAAAAGAAAGTACGAAAATTGAAATAAAAAATCGTGGGAATAAAATAAAATAGTTATATTTGTATTAATAAATTATTGAATTGAGTGTGATGAAAAAAAATAGAATGATATTTGTGGTTGTATTTATTTTTTTAAAATCAGATTATAAAATTTCATAATAGAACTTGAATTTTATAATCTCAAGTCAAATATGGTATCTACGCATCTAAAAATTGCAATAGTAGCTAGAAAAATGAAATTGTACTAGACTTGCAACCCACGAGGCTGGGTTGGGTCCTCTCAAGTTAGGGTAGGAGTTCCTATAGTTAAAATTATCTAATTACAAATTTTTACCGTAAAAAAATCAATTAAAAATGCCAAAAAATTATAGCCTATAAATCTTTAGATTACCTGGCTAATTTGGATAATAAGGTCATATAATTTAATTTTGCATTTATCAAATCCACCACCCTTGCTACTTTTTAAATGGCAAATTTCATTACAAAATTAGTCAAATTCAAAAGTTAATCTAATGCCATACAAATTTTATGGTAAAAAGTCAATTAAAAACTTATTACCTATAAATCTTTAGAATTTATGCATGATATATAGGTTACCTGACTAATTTGGATAATAAGGTCATGAAATTTAATGTTGCATTTATCAAATCTGCCAAAATGCTAGTACTTTTTAAATAGCAAAATTCATTAGAAAATTAGTCAAATTCAAAAGTTTATCTAATGCCACAATGAAATTTTTATTTGAGATTATTCACATAATAAAATGAGTTTGAATTATTACTACTTTTGTACTCTATTTCACTTTAAAATATTAATGCATTTTTTAATTTAAAAAACGATATTTGTCTCCCCAACATGTGAGACGATCTCACAAATATCAAAAGGTTATTACGATTAACCTTATTATGTGAGTTGAATGAATCTTGAAAAAGAAAAGGTTAGATTATTTACAATTTGTCACAATCGCATATAAGAAACAACCACGATAGTTGTCTTATTTTCCACGTGCAAAACATGGTAAAGAATAAAAAAAGTTAGGAAATTAACATAATTAAAAGTACAAGTCATGAACCATAAAGAAATATTTGAAATTTCATACTTTTTTTAAGAAAAGAAATTTCGTACCTTTTTAAAAACCCTATCCTATATAAACAAAAATTGAATAGTAAACTTACATATCCCTCTTTCTTCTTTCATTTTTTTTTTTTTTGGGTTTAGGGGAGGGCTCATTGGTGATTCTTGTTTTGTTTATCCCAATATTCACGCTCCCATGCCTCTACTTGTTGAGTTGCTTTCACCTTTGCATCCACAAAAGCCTTGAGTTGATGAGGCTCATAAGGTGGTGGCATTGCACACGGATCGGAATGGCTAGGCGACTTCTCCAACGATTCTTCCATGAACTCTTTCCAAATCCCATCTGCACTGCACGCCATTGCCTCCGAATAAAGCTCTGTTGCGTTTGGAGGAACCGTGGGCTTGTACTTCATCAGCTTCCCGTATTCGTTCATCAGATGAAACATGTAATCATAAACGTACTCCATCTTCATATCCTCATGGATGAACCTACTCCCAGCTTCCCCAATTGCCTTTGCCTAACAACCACATAGTTCAGTATCAATCTATTAGTGGAGCTGACAATTTGAAATCGACCAGATACAGTCCAAGAACAGGATCGTAATTCATAAGTGTAATACGATGCGACTTTTTTCTTGAATGGTTATAAGATTCAATGAGTAAAATAGGGAGAGAGATTCACCTTATCTGTGTGATTGTTTCCCCATTCAACAGCATATTTGAGAGACTTGCAGTTATTATTGTCCTTACCAGGCCAATCATTGTCCTTAACAGGCCAATAATGGCGCTGAGGAACCATGCCTCGTATGAAGAAATCATGCCAACGCAGCGTCATCAGCAACACAGGGGAATCACATGCAAAAATATATTTTTCGCTCACCGACCACGCCCATCCTTCTATATATATTTTGTACCTAAAATGCATACAACTACCCCTTAAAGAATTTTATACCACTAGAATTAATTCATTCATTTCATCTCAAATGGATTATATCTTAAATAATCTCAATACATAGCTAAAAGCCTAAAACCACTATGAAGCCAAATTTTGACAAGTTATACATAATACATAAGTTTTTATGGCCAATTTTTAACCTGTGGGTGCATTGGTCTCCAAGTTTTGATTGCTTGTATCCCTGCTGGGACTCTGCAAGCCAATCCTGAAACAAAACAAAACAAGATCTTATTAACTACAACCAAAACAACAGATCCATAAATGAAAGTTATCGTAAAGTAACGAGTGGCAGACGGACCTGAACATTAAACATGTGAAGTTAAACATGTGAAGTAGCCCCCATTCCAGGAGTTGACTGCTATTGCTTCATATGCAAAATGGTACCTCCTAAAACCTGGAAAACTGGCAACCTCACATGATAACCATTTCCTTCAGTTTTAACCATATGCTCAGTCCTTCATGAGAGGGAAATTATTAAACAAGAGCACTTCAACGTAGTTTTAGATTCCTGTATAGTGTATACGTCCATGTGAATATATAAGTATGCAACCAGAGAAATGAAAAGGATATAATGTCTTGCTCTTTTTCTAAATCGAAACACGTTAAGATTAGGGTGTGGATATTTGCGGCCCCTACTGTGATCAATACACTCACCCATATGTTCATTCATCTATTTTCACTAAAATACTAAATACGCAACTATTTTTATGAAAATGATAATAAATTTTTGGCCGCCGTTTTTCAATCTTATGTTCTTTAATTTCCATATATTTTACTCCCTCCGTCTCATTTGAAGTTGCACACTTAGATCGGCACACATATTAAGATGAAGTGACTTTGTTGACTTTTCAAAGAAGATGGAGGGTGGAGATTGTAAGATTTTCAAGTAATATTTGAGTAGAAAAGTTACGAGATTCTCCGGTAATTAGAGCTTCCAATTAAGGGGGCAAACTTTACAAAATAGCCAGCCCAGTAATTAGACCTGGAGGGTTTTAAATTAAAGTGGTTTAACGTTTCAAAGATTATATATAGACCGTCATAGACTCCTAATAATTAACCATACTATTAATACATAATTAACGAGTCAAATTTTCAAAACATTCGAGCCATTTGAATCATGTTAAAACACCTCAGCCATTTTTTGCATAAAAACGGTGAATTTATTTGAATTTACACAATAATAAATAAGTTAAATATGCCGGCCATTTTTGGTATAAGGTGGAACAGTATTATCACTGGAAAATTACAGAGGATAGAGTGAAGGGTTGTCGCAGTTGCAGATCAAATGAGAGAGGGGTTAAGGTAAGGACAGTATATATGAGAAAATATTACCTTCTTTGTAGCATCCAAGTTGATGGATCAGTAAGGTCATGAATTCAAATCATATACCCAATACTTTCTTGGTAGCTTCGGGTTCTCAATCTTGTCATTAAATTAAAAAATATATATATATACTATATTATCATTGTCACACGACTCACAACCAAAATCAGTGATCATGAATTAGTTGCAATACCCTGTGACTTGTTCTAGTGTCTCTGACATGAAAAGGACTCCAAATTTTGGGGTTTCAGAAGCCAGTTTCTAAAATGTGGGCTAGCTTTAAAGGCTTTTGAAGCTGCATTATATTCTTCAGCCCATCCCTGCAATAAAGCAACCATATACTTCAATGTCATTTACGCAATATCTTCGATTCAACAACAATATTATATGCATTGTTTAAAAAAAAAATATATACATGTAAAATTGGATACAGTTACACATAAACTATTGATCTATATATATCGATTTACTTGGCAACCAGGTGTCGGGAAATTTACAGGTAGATATGCAAAAGCTTACAACATGTACGTTAATGACCTTGAGTTCTGCATAAGTGATTTCAGTGATGCGGCTATCTTGCTTGAGAGATATAAATAACTTCAGCAAACGTCTCCTACGAATAAAACATTCAGTGGAGTTACAAACAATTGTGATCTACTAGCTATAAGTTAAATAATGAAAAACAACCAGACAATTCTTGTATAAATTGAAGTTAAAAAGATAAAGAAGAGAAAAAACAATCGCCTTTGGAGTTATGCAAGAATAGGGTGTGTAGTTTGAGTGAATCCAATTTTGTTCACACAATTTGGCCCAAAGTATATTCCAAAGATCTATTTGGTGTTTAACTAAGGTTGTTAGTGATTCTAGAAATGGACACACACAATGCAATGTGGTGGTGTACATGTGAGAGTACGTGCGGTGGTGTATGTCGCCTTGCTAAAAAGCAGAAAACAAGAATTGGAAAGAGAAGTAGATGTAAAGAAAACTTTTATGACATAATTATAACTCAACAACTGAAAAAAACACAGTCAACATGTGTAATTATGGACCCATCATAATTGTCTAACATTAAGCATATCCGTAACGTATTTCTTTTGATGATAATCTTTACAGTTTAACGATTCTTACTTGCATAAAGATGATTCTGTAGATGGAGACATTGCACCTTTTGCAGAGGTTCCCTGCTTTCTACCAATTGTTCCAAGAATGACTTCATGGAGACCAGATTTATTCCAACATAATGAATAACTACAATTAAAAAAGACATGACTTCACATCACACAAATAGCAAGAATAAAAAGGTATCAACAAGCAAAGATCATTTGATCAAGCCCACCCGCATGTTAAGGTTTCAAGAGCAGTCTGAGAATGTTTAAATTCCTTAGGTGGCACTGGAGCTACATAAAGGAGTGGCTGTCAATGACAAAGATAATAAAATTTATCAAGTCTAAGTCCAAATTTCATATTGTACTATATGGCCAAAAAAGAAGGGGTTTTCACATTATGACCTTAGACACTTGATAAGGTTCCACCAGCTTATCAGACAACGAAATGATTCGCTCATGTACAAATCTCGTATGGTGATCGGCCATAAGTGAATTTGCAGAATCAAATTGCGATAGACCCACGGTAATAGACGCAATATAAACTGGTTCCAGAAAGCAGGAAAGTAGAGCTCCTGTACAAAAAAAAGGGCCATCAGAATAAGTTATATACCAAACTTCTTTTAGTTTTGAAAAACATATTTTCTTAAGTGCATAACACATGTAGTCTATAGAAGTATAACTAGCAACTCCATATTCTAACACGGAATAGAAGAAACAAACGAACTTTTTAAAACAGAAACTGGACTATACTGGAGTTGTTTACTGAAGTAACTGGTATGGGGAGTTTATTCCTGAATTTACCATATTTAGACAGCTTTCAATTTTTATTGTTCTACAGGACTCTCATTTAGGTTTTTGCACGTAAGTTGCTCTTAACATCCAGTTAAAAACTAAAGCAACTTCTGAAATACTTCAATCTCGTCCTGTCTCCAGCATAGTTGCCAGGATGCACAACACACAGCATGACAATCCAGGCCCCAGGGGTAGCCCATATAACGGTATAAGTATTTCACTTTGGCAATATGTAATATCCTACTTTTAAGGTAAAAAATACATAAAATAAATCTTCAAAAACCAAGTAACCTTGAACTCCAACAACACTCCAGCGAGCAATCTTGTCAGAGCAGCTTACAGACAAAGTTGTATCTCCTCGACCAGGCTTCCTCTGAACTGTACCCATAAAAGCATCTGGACCCAAAAAAAAAAAAAAATTATATCATATGATCAAAGTCAACTCCCAATTTCAAAATGAGAAAATCAGGGAACCAAAATATATCCAACATTCTGAAATAACATGTTAAACCATTAAACAAGTAAAAAGTCTGCACCCTAAAAGAAAATAAGGATTACCATTCGCCTGAGAAGAATATTCAGAAGGCACGTATTCTGTATTTGGATTTTGAACAGCAGTACTACTCAAAGAAGTGAACATGTGAGAATTTAGTGATGCTTCTCCACCTATTGAGAAAGAGGAAGCGTATTATATCAGGTGTAGGTAAGATCATGCACAGATATATATTCATGTGAAACACATAGTACCTACATGGCAATTGTGATACGTACAAATGCAACTGCCAGCCAGGTGTTAATCCAAATTTTTCTTGGCCAGGTACATCCGACCTCAGCTGGAAAATTGAGTTGATCATGTCATCACATTGCAAAACCATACCTCCACTATCATTGCTATGATTCCCATACTTTTTTGTGATGCAGTCAATCTCTGTATAAAAATACCTGTTAAATTGAAGAAAATTAATTACATAATATCATCAATCGTTATATCATCCAACACCATCGCATTACCCTACAGAGCATATATATGTGTGTACAGAATTCATCCTGAAAGTGAGTGTACATTTACAATCTACATCCTATCCGAACAATAATTTCAGAAACTGGAATCAAACCTAAGAAGAGATCTTCTGGCGATAACTTCAGCATGCGAATCATTCACAACGTCGCCATTGAAACTCAGCCTCGTTCGCCCTATACACTTCGTTCCCGTCCCCATAGCCACCACTTGTAACTCTTAACGCACAACACAAACAATAAACATCAACGAAAAAGGTAAAATCAGAGTACTCGTCGATAAATTAAACTTGTAAACCATGAATTCATACTAATTATCCTGAAGTTGCGAACCTTGAGAAGGATCGGAAAGAAGAAAGGCAGCTAAAACAGTGACCTCGCGGCCTTGGGGCTTCCCTTTCTTGGGGAGAGAACTGTAAACTGACATTACTGCTTCTGAAACTTTGTCGCCCCACGGCTTCTCCGACGCACTCCGCGGCGAAAACGACATCGTTTCCGGCTGGGGCGGAAGAATAGTTTCGGTTTCGGAGCGGGAATTCGAACAATTGGATGAAGAATCCTGAATTCATACGGCGCCGTTTATGTAGTGGCAACCGCTAAACGGGGCCATTAAATGGGCTTGTCAATCAATAATAACGGGCCTAATCCAGATAATACACATTAGGGCTCGTGAGGCTAGGCCTGGTTGGCAATTAATAATAACGGGCCGAATCCAGCTAATACCCATTAGAGCTCGTCAAGCTTGGCCTGATGTCCAATTTGGAAATATTAAGGGGTCCGGTTATTAGCACCCCATAATTAGTAAATACACCCAATTAATTTGGAAACTACCAAATATACCCTTCTTCTTCATGAACTTCCTCTTTTCCAATTGTGTTTTTACAGTTCTCTCTGCAATTCTCATAAATGCCCTAATTCCTCGTAAAATGCCAATTTTTTATTTTTTTTTTACCGTTCTCTCTGCAATAAAATAAAATTATTTGAAAAATATATATCAATTTATTTTTGCAGCGAAAGAACATAAAAATCAACTGAAAATCTGTTAAAATGGCCAAGAACACCACTATCAGCGTGAATATGATAGAAGATCCAAAAATAAGAATAAAATTTAATCTATTTACTAAAATACATCATACTATTCGAACACATAAAAAAAAGACAGAACTGGAAATTCAGTTTTCAATTGGTTTTTTTATTTCATAAAGAAAAACAAAATGAAAGACAAAAAATGAAAAAAAAAAAAAAAAAAACATGTTATGTATCTTTACTTCTTTACTGAGATCTGAAGTGAAGAAGAAGGCAAATGAGTTGTGGGCGGGCGGAAGTCAGCCGGGGAGGTAAAAAAATGGGATAGAGAGAGGTTGAAATAATTGGGGAGGAGAGGCGACGGCGTTGAGTAGACGATGCAAGAAAAGGTAAAAAAAAGAACAAGGGAAGAAGAAAGGTTTAGAATTTTTAAAGAAGGATATAGTTGGTAGTTCATAATTTACAGGGGTGTATCTACTAATGTTGGGGGTGTGAATAACCGGACCCTATCATTAAATGGGCTGGCAATCAAGAATAACTGGCCGAATCCAGCTAATACCCGAGAGGACTCGCGAGGCTTGGCCTGATTAATAAAATTTGAGAATATATTTTAAAAATTAAGCTTTTTTCAAATTTTATTATTTTTCTACTAATTTGATGAATTATTAAAATAAATAAATATTAACATGAAAAATCAATCAGCATTGCCACATGTAAAAAAAGATCAAACAAAATGACACATGTGCATTGACCGGAAATTGCAATAGCCGGTCGATTGATCAATTTTAAAATTTTTACAAATTTACAGGATCAAATTTAAAAAATCAAAACAATCGAGAGATCAATTTTAAAACAATAATAAGTTATTAAACTACAAAAAAATTAAATCCTGTTGATAAATTATCCAGGTTGAAATGGCATCATCGAATTCAGATAGAAATTTAGTCACAGCTATTCAATCCACTAATCATATTTAAACAATTATTTTTTATTGAAATGATAGCCCTATGATTATGCTTTTCTTTTAGGTTTTGATTCACATGACAAGACTAGATTGATTAGTAACGATAAGTAAGATTAGTTAAGATTGTATTACATTTACTGGATTATTTGAATCAAGATATATATTTGGATTGTAGGATTGCATCTTTTAATCATATACTGAAAAATTAATATTTGTATTTAGATTGAAAGATTAGACGAGATACCCTCATACCTATTGAAATGTCATAAATATTTTCCACATGAGATAAGCTGATCATTTTAAATATAAATACGAGGATAACATTTTAATATTGTATTTGTGATAGATTATATTCCACCTTCCATATGGATATATTTATCCCTCAATATAGAAATTAAATACATTTTTATACTCGAGCTGAAAATATATCATGAATCCTCATTTAACGAACCAAACAATCGATTACTTAGGATTAGATTGTTAATCCCACGAACCAAGCGGGGACTTGGATTATACAATTGTATCCTCAACAAATAATAATCACTCAATATATTTAGGCCCCATGGTAGGGGTTTATAAGCCGGGGCTACTAAATTTATAAATTGATTGGTAGACCACAAGATTCAACAGCTCCCCTTCATCTGTCTTCTCCTTTCACGGTTCCACCGTATCGCCGTCGTCACCACCCTAGAAGAGGACCAGTGCATCGCCGCCGTCACCGTGAAAAAAGGAGGTTCATTGTCGTCGCCCTCTCTTTTCCTATCGACATCGTCACGCTGCGCTTCTAAAAATTATACACGTCGTGTCGTTCCCGTCGCTCTCCTACTACCGCTGCTTCACCATCGTTCTCGCACAAAGAAGCTTTGCATTTGGGGTGCTTTTTGCTAATTTGGTTTTTTCAATCTCGTCAATTTTGGTGCTTCGCCATTTGAGTTTTTCAAATTGAGATGTAGGTTTTGTAATTGTTCAATGTGACTGCTGTGCCGAATTTCGCTTTTTATGACTACCACCCTCTTGAATATTTTAATGTATTTTAAAGGAGAAACTTACGTTTTACTGCTTCTAAAAATTTTGCTGCTTCGCCATTTTTGCTTATTTGGGTTTTTCAAATTGATGCTAAATTTTTTTTCTTATCACAAATTGCTGCTAATTTGGATGATTTTGCTGCTGAAATTGCTGATAATTTGGATGATTTTTGCTAATTTGGGAGTTGCTGCTGAACTTGGGCATAAAATTTGGGTGATTTTTGCTAATTTGGAATTTTTGCTGCTGAAATTGGGTGAAATTGACGCTATTTGGGATTTGTTGCTGCTAAAATTTGGGCACTATCATAAAATTTGAGTGATTTTTGCTGTTGAAATTGCTGCTAATTTGGAATTGTTGCTGAAATTGAGCATAAAATTTTAGGAAGGGTGATCCTTTGGTGCTGTCGAAGATGATGATGGTGGTGGTAAAAAAAGAGCTTCTAAAGCAAATGGAAGGACAAATTAGTAATTTTTCACACTTCAATTATTTTTTTAATATTTTATTCACTTTTTATACTCTCCATCAATCAATTTATAATTTTTTACACTCTCTTTTTAATACTTCATATCAATTATTTTTATAGCATTTCTCTCTTTAAAATAGTCTTGACACTAATATTATAGCAATATCGAAAGTGGCTACCAATCGAGGCCTTAGTAACATCTCTAACCAAGCATGAGAGTTAATTTCATCTAAGATGGACAAGACTTTTCTATGGAATGAGATCACCTATTCCATAATTGGTGTTCCAATTTGTATTCCATAATATGAATGAATGACACGTGAAATAATAAAAAATATTCAACGGACCACCATACCCTGGGTCCATATGTTAAAGATCTAGAAAGAATGAAACACCAATGGAATACAAAAAGTGGAATAGGGGAATCGAACCGCTTTTCTATGTGATTAAACATGCTAACAACGTACAAGAGAATAGCACAAAGCATGATATAATTACGCATGCATGAGTATTTCACCTACGCCATCGAAACTTGATTCCCAAAAGAAGAAACCTCCTAAATAATTAGAACAAAATACAGACATGTTGGGGCCACAATCGACATGCACCTTTAGTATTCAAGATTTTAAAAGTTGGTTTAGTTTTATTTCAACTTTAGTATTCCTATACTTATATACTTATCGTTTTTCTTTTTTTTTTAACTTATTAGTATTAGGTTGATCATGTACCTTTTTAATCTATTTCAATCTTGCAATATTCTACATATTTTTCATAATCCATTTGGAAAACAATGTCAAATAAATAGAATTACGTACATTTCCAAACATGTATGATGTATAGGTGAATAAAGATAAAAATTGAGAAAATATTTCCAACCAGGATATTGAATTTTTAAAAAATAAAACTCATTTTATAACAAGTTAAAGAGTAATATTCATGTGAATCAAATCTATACATAAATTATATTATTGTTATGTAAAAAAACTATTACCGTTATGCATAAAATTTTAACTGTTTAAAAGTATATATAAGATACTTTTTATACAATGATAACTTTTATATATATTAATGATAGTTTCTATATAACAGTGATATTAAAAAATTGAGTTCATGGTGAACTCGGGTGACTAGTTTTTGTCCAAATTAAATAGAATGAATTACCCTAAGGTCCATTTGGAGTGGGTCAAGTACTCTAAGGTCCATTTATCATTTTATTACTCTTAAGTCCAACTTTTGGGGTGTTAAATACCATATATGCCCTTATTTCCTTATTTTCGCCTGATATCTCCTTATTTTCTCTCTCTCCACTACTATTTCTCTCCAACCTTCTCCCAACATTCAAATCAGATCGAAGCCCTTCCCCACGGCTTTGTCGTCGTCGAGGCCCCCTCCCCCTCTCCCATGGCCGCGTTGCCACTCCCAGGATGAACGACGAACGGCCCCCCCTCCTCCTCCCCCACAGCTTTGTCGCTGCTAGGGGTGAACAGAGCCAAACCGAACCGAAATATAAATTTAGTTCGGTTAAATTGGTTTTCGGTTCGGGTTCGGTTTTCCATTTTAAAATTTTTGGTTTTCGGTTTCGATTTTTAGGGTAAATATACCGAAAATCGAAAACCGTAAACCGTAAACCGAACCGAAATATTTATTAATATATATATATATATATATATATATATTATACATATGTAGTATATAATCATTAATAAACCCTGGCCCTAAACAGTACACATATCACATATAATCTAAACTTCATTTATTTCCCTTCCAAAATACATTTCATCCGCCGCTTTCAGCCTTCACTTTCAACTTTTCATCCCAATTCATCTACCCACCGCCCACCGCCCATTAGGGGTGGGCATAAAATCGAAAAAACCGAATTCCGAACCGAACCAATGATTTTTGGTCAAATTGGTTCAGTTTTTTCGGTTTTTTCAATCGGTTTGATTGAAATTTAAAAAAAAAATGGTTTTTCGGTTCGGTTATGGTTTTGAAAAAACCGAATAAACCGAACCGACTGAAATATATATATATAAAATTAAAAAATATATATTAATATATATAAATAAAAGTTTCCTTATTTTATTTCATTTCATCACAAACCCTAGTCACAATCCATCCGCACACACCCGCACGGCCCGCAGCCTCACCCAGTCCACGCCAACACCGACAACCACTCCCACACCGGCGGACGCTCCCACACCCTTCTCCGCTGCCACCATTGTCGCTAGTTTCCCACGCTCAGGGTCGCTCCTTCGCCTCGTGCCTTTGTTGCTCACAAACACGTTGTCAGTCTCGCCGTTGGTCCTCCGATACTCCTCTGCCACCATTAACGCCACCGTCTGCCTCTGACCCTGAATTAAATTATAAATTTTGTTCTTTTTTTACTTGTTAATTACGAAATTTGCTGCTATTTTTGTCTTTTATTGTCAATAAATTCATATGGGACAATCAATTTTTATGCTATATTTTGGAAAGAGTTTGTCATGTTTGATAATGCCTGTGGAGGAATCAGTATGGGTTACTGAGAAGAAATCTAGTGTTAGAAGGATTAGGAAAGCTTAAATGTGTGGGTTGAATTTCTTGATGATGAATTTTATATTTTCAAGAAAGTTGTAGGTTTGCTAATGGTATAAAAAATCATTAAATTGTGAATTAAGGTTAAATTTTGGTTAAAAACCGAATAAACCAACAAACCAAATTTCTTATTCGGTTCGGTTATTTCGGTTACTCACAACTTTGGTTTGGTTTTTGGTTTAAACTTGCATAATTCGGTTTATTCGGTTCGGTCAAAAAACAGTCTCAAACCGACCGAACCAACCGAACGCCCACCCCTACCGCCCATCGCATCGCACCCAACCACCCACACCCGAAGCTTCACCACCGCAGACCGCACGATCTCCTCGCAGACGCAGAGAAGGACGACTTTCCTTTAGGACGCGGCCGCAGACTGTAATCCTCCTTTTTTAAAGGTGCTATCATTTCCTGACGACGCCTTTCCTGCGCCCGTCTCTCCGTCGTGAGGTCCGTCATCGTAGTCCCGTTGTCCGTCACGCCCCTCTCCCTCTCTCTCTCGTTGTTGTTATTTTCTACATCATCGAGAAGAACTTGAAAAGTAAGTATTATTTGGACAGAATTTGGTATTTTCTTGAATCTTAGGTTAGGGGGCTTGAATCTCGGGGGCTAGAAATGGTACTGAATTTTAACTAGATTTTCTTGAATCTCGAGGGATATTTTAGAAAAGAATTTGGGTGAATTTTTTATTTTCTCTTGAAAAGTAGGCGGGAAGTTCTTTGTAAAGTGGCTAAATTCAATAATGCTAAAATTTGGTTCTGTTTCAATCGGTTTTAGCCTAAATGGCTCGGTTTCGGTATATTCTGACAAACTTCGGTTAATTCGGTTTTGGTAATTCGTTCGGTTCGATTACCGATTCTGAATCTTTCAATTCCCCCTAGCCTGCATCGTTTGCCCCCCCCTACCCTCTCCCATGGCTCGTCGCCCCCTCTTGTGGCTTTTAATCCCACGACGCACCACCGTCGATTTTTTTGTCTTGTAGCCGAGCCACCATCCCTCTCACACCGGATGACACTCCCACCGCCGCCGGCCCAACACCGTCACAAGAAATCCACCAATTTCTTGTTTCGATCATTAGTGTTGCGACGCGGTGTAACCCTCACAAGAAATCCTCACGAGAAATACGCTGGGTTCTTTGAATTTTATTTTTGAGACCTGGTTTTTGGAAATGGATTTTGGTTAGCGTCTTTGTTGAATCTGATTTCTGGAAATTTTATTTTGAAACTTGATTTTGTGTTGAATCTGGCTTTTTGGTTTTTGATGATGATGAAACTGTGATAAAAAAAATTGACGAATTTGTTAGGTTTTTCTGATTTTAATGATGATGAGGATGGATCTGTTGATCTGTGATTATTTCTTGATTCTGGGTTGTGTGTTTTGGATTTGATGAATTTTGATGAAATCTGTTGATTTTGGAGTTCTGTGTTTTTTGAAAATTTGAAATTTTTTTATGTAGATATTTTTTTTTTGAATTTGCAGATTTAAAGATTCTGGATTTTTTGAAGATCTGGATTGTTGATATGGAAGTTTTTTTAAGATTTGAAGATCCATTTTATGAAGATCTGGGTTTGTATATTTCTGAGGGTGAGAATCTGAAATCGCAGATGAACATATTCATGTGTTTGATGAACAATTTCATGTGTTTTGATGAACATGTTCATGTCGCAATAAAGACGATGATATATAAATTTTTAGATTATAATTGTATACTTTAGATATGTAAATTATTTATATTTTTTCAATTTTGATATGTAAATTTCTGTAATATTCTAATTTTTATATGAATTTTGATATTTTAATTTTTAGATATGAAGCTTGCAACTCTCTTAATTTTGAGATTTGATAAACAATTTGAAAGAAATGTAAAATGAATTGGCAGAAATAAATGGGCAAAAAAAAAAGCAGAAATTTAAAATAATTTATAAACAATTTGAGTAATAAACTAATATGCAATTTGGTAAAAAAAGGAAGAAAAAGTGAGAAAAAGGAAGAGAGAGAGAGAAGTAAGGGCAAATTGATCATTTAGCTAAGGGACTTTTGATTCTTTAAGATTCTTTTTTATAAACTTTTTTTACTAAGAATTTATAAAGGGTGATATGATATGACCTTTTAGAATCCATCCACAATTAAATTGTGGGGTTCAAACTTAATAATTATGCCGCAAGAACTAAACTCTGAATTAGGCGCCCGTCCCAAAAGTTGAATCATATAAATGATTTTACAGCCTGGCTAATTCCATCCAATTTTGTGGATGCTTTATCGAATACATTTAAATTGAGTTTATTTTTCTTAATTTCGATGGCCCGAGCCGAATACTATTAATTCGATTCTTCATCATTGGCAAATAAATTAATTATTAAAGCATACGTACCAAGAAATTAAATTTGGTAGAAAACGAGTATCTAAAATGAAAATATTTTTGTGAGTCTTAATTATAATTTATTAAATAATTAAAATGAAAAAAAAAATCGGGGGTATATATAGTGAGTATGTGTAGTTATATTTTCGAAAGATAAAATGTAGGTCTAGAGTCGAATTATAGAGCAACTCTATACTCGTATTATTCTTTAAAAAAATGTTTCTTTTATTGTTTAATTACGACGTCGTACAAAATTATTTAAAATTCACTAGAATTATACAAAGTTTCCAATAATAATCTTAGATGTTAGTATCATCACAACGGTCCTCACATCGAATAACCATATACAAAGATATATATACTCTATCTTATTAGTAATTTCGACTTTTTTTTAATCGGATATCCTATTTTAATCAACACACTATATAATTGAAAACACAACACGATATAATATTAATTTTTTTAGGCTAGGTCTTATATCCACTCAGGTGCATCGTGCACTCATAATGCATTTGTTATGCTGAAATATGCAATTTATTTACACAGAAAAGTGCAACTGTTAATATGGGAACATAGTTGCATGCTTCTATTTGAAATAGTTGCACGTTTTTATTTTATATGGTTGTACGCTTCTAAAATGCACTATGAGTGTATGGTGCAATCGGGTGCACATAAAATCCACTCATTTTTTTAATAATATTTGAACTGAACTAATCAAACTAAATAAAATTTTAAAATGTGATAGTTTTATTTTAGTTTTTGCTTAATAATGAGATTGATGGAGAATCGATGAAATATTGATTTTACATTCTTACCTCTTATGAGGAAATGAATTTATATATGAGTGACACTTGTGTGCACCAATTGCATCTTGGATTCAATTTTAATTTGGATGAACTATGCACTCTAAATCCTAATCCGTAAACAATGAACCCTAAATTATATATGAATCATTTGGGCCGAGTGAACCATGAACCACTTAGGCTGAGTGAACGATGAATTACTCGGGCCGAGTTTTGGTCCGAACCGGAAAAAAAAACAATATAAATTTGAAATTAAAGTTAAAAGAAAATTGAAATTGAAAAAAAAAAACTAAAAAAAAAAAAATTATAAAAAAACTCATAAAATTAAATTGCACCAAAATTTGACTCAAATGGTGTCCATGAGAATTTGTCTTTATATATGTCTTTGAAGGTCCAGATTCCAAAACACCTAGTTTCTTAAAACTAAGTATATATTCCATTAATATTCAATATATACTTTATAAGCAAGTGGCAGGTTTAATAATGCAATAATTTATTACACCAAAAGTCGATCTTAATGATTCATAATGCACTCATGCAAGTTTGAAATCTTGCAAATATTTTTTTTTTTTACTTTTTTAAGAATTAAGTCCTTTATTATAAAAGTTTAATGATATACTATATTCTCATGCCAGCATATAATGCTATACTTATGTAATAGCTGTACATATATTTTATGACTCTATCTTAATTTATTAGATATATAAAAAGTACATATATTTTTTATATTTATTAACAAATAGGATCTAATAGTAAAACTGACGTACATTTTTTTTTTTCTATTAAGATATTTATATGAAACTATTTAGACAAAATAAAAAATATATAACGTAACACCTCGTGGAGAATTGATTCTGTGGGCTCAAAAATTAATTATCATATGTATTCTAGTCCAGCAAATTTCTAGTTGAAAAGCATCTTCAATATCAATCTCTGTTATCAGTGGAACTGTGTGGAGCCATTGAAAGCCACGTCCTATTACCTATCAACAAGACATTTAAATGTATATAGTTTAAAGGCAAATTATGAACTATTTGCACCAATTTTGAACTGCGCAATTGGATTTTAATTCAGTTGTGTGTTTTTTTTTGTTATTTTTTTTTTAAATTGGGCTCGGCTCAAAACTCTTTTACTTCGGCAAGCCGATTCAAAGTGGTTCACCTCGGTCCCCATTAATGGATTCATCATCCGACCAATAGATCATGATTTAGAGTTTATAATTTAGTATTTAGGATGAATATGATTAATTCAAATTAAAAGTGAATCTAATTGTATCAATTGCATCTTGTGCAATTGGTGCACACAAGCATCACTCTAATTTAAAATGATTTAATAAAATAAATAAATAAGGAAGAAATTATTTTAAAGTGCGAATTCCACTAAGTTGGTTATACGCTTTTGAAATTAATTCATACCCAGATACTTTAAATCAAACATAAAATCTCAAGTTTTCTTCCCTTTTGTTACCATTTTATAAAAGTAAATAATATTTAATATTATAAGAAAACATTGCTAAATTAAAAATAAAGAAATTTTATTTTTCTTGACTATTGAGTAATATATCAACGCACCAATTGTCTGTTCCAATTTTTATGAAAGTGTGTTATACATGTATAATAAAATCTTTCTTCTTAAAAGAGAAAAAAAAAATCAATTAAGGTTGCACATTTACTTGTACAGTTGTACCGCTGTCTCAGGCCTGTCGGCAAGGGAAATTCCACTCTACATCCCAGTCACACATCTTTCTGTACACCCTACCTCACGTAGCAATAGGAGGGGGTTATTTACGCATCACAAATCGATTTATCGTGGTTCTCCCATGCACCGCGAAGCAGAGAATTAGTCCTCTGTATTAGACAAAATCTAGAATACACGTAAACACGTTAGACGCAGTGTGAGCTGTCGTTTTGGGAGCCAGTGACAAATATAGCTTAATCTTTCCCCATTCTTCAGCTTCTTGTATTGTATGTGTGGAGAATCCTTTTTACTATATATTTTCCGCTTTATTCGAAAGAGTGTGTGTGTATATATAACTTTATCCAAATGGCAACAGCAGTGGCGGAGGAAGTTGTTTCAAACGCGGAGGAGCCACCACTTGCGTCGGTGATGGGGAAGCCAAACGACGACGTCGTCAAGGATAAACCGCTTGCTCCGCCGCCCCACGACGACGCCAAGGCTCTTATAAGTAAATTAATTATTATAATTTATTCACCTCTCTGTCTCTCTTTGCATATTCATAATTATGAATTTATCAAATATTTTGGAGCTAGGTTTATATACGATTTCTGAGAATGAGAATCGTTGAATTGTTATTAGCCTAGAAGATAAAGTTATCTGAAAAAAATGAAACAATTTGTGAAATTGGTTAATGATATTTAGGGTTCTAATGATCATGAATTCTATTTTTTTTCCTTCCTGGTTAATTAAGAGATTTTGGGTGCCGACATTGATTAAATGGTGATCCTTGTTGTTTTCTTAATGATGTATCAAACTTTAATTGCACATAAAACAATCTCAATTAGTGGTGTTTTTGAGAATTAGTTGAAGTTGTGACTTTTTTTTTTTTTTATGCTGCAGAGGTTCCTGAACCTGCTGCCAAGAAAGCCTCAAAAAGGATCCCTTGATAGAGGTATATATTTTTATTTATAAACTTTAATCTGGTAATTTGATGAACTGAGAAAGAACAAGTAATTAGCTTGAAATTTGGTTATTAACATGAGCTGTTAATGAGCCTAATGATTTGATTATTGGGAGTTTACTTAATGTAAAATGAAAATTGTCCGGATTTTACAGATATTGCACTTGCAAGCTTGATAGTGATAAGAAGTTGTCTATTATCAACGCATGGGAAGAAAACGAAAAATCTAAAGTCGAAAACAAGTAAGGTTTATCTGACTCTTGTCGAACCAATTGGACATTGTTATATTGCAAAATACAATTCTTTTGTATGAGCATTATAATGTCTTAAATCTTAATTTAAAGAAGCTACTATCTGATAATTAAAACCTTAGCTTGAATTACTTGGATGGAAGGATGATAGTACTTGATATTGTACGCATATGAAACAGGGCTCAAAAGAAGCTCTCAGACATTGCTGCGTGGGAAAACAGTAAGAAGGCGGCTCTTGAAAGCGAACTAAAGAAATTTGAGGTAAATATATGAAACATGTAAAAGTGCATAATTGGATACCTTCGAAATTTATGGTAACCTTGAATGGCTGTAAGGTCTTCTGTATTTATAGGCTGAGATTTTAAATTTTCCTCGTTCGAGAGGAAGATATCATCTCATCTATTTATATGATATAACTAGAGTCACGAATAAACATGAATTGAATATTTGTAAAATTGTACCATGATACTTGTAGGAAAAAATAGAGAAGAAGAAAGGAGAATGCGCGGAGAAAATAAAGAACAAGGTAGCAGAAGTTCATCGACAAGCAGAAGTTAAGAGGGCCTTTAATCATGAGAAACATGGGGAAGACGTGATCAAATTTCAGGAGATGGCTGCCAAGTTCCGAGCAACGGGACAAGTTCCCAGTAGGGGTTTTGCATGCTTCGGAGGTTAAACTTTAGGTGAATCATCACGAACAAAGTTTGGACCTTTGGTTTTTTCGTTTGGTTTCTTGATAGTTGTGTATAGTTTTGTGTGATTTATTGAGCAAGTGTCCTTCTGGATTTGTGAGGAAAACAATGGCTTGAATAAGTCCACTGTGACGTTACTCGTTGTCCGTCCGGTCCTGAAGCAATATAAAGCATATTGTGTTTTGTGTGTTGTTGATAATGACTATAATAGCTTTAGGACAAATGGTCTTTGTTCTACATTAAATGGGCTTTGATAGGTTTACAACATGATTGGGCTTGGGCCCTGGGCCCATAAGTCTGCTCTATAGATGGGTTTACCACCACGGTTGGGCTTGGGCCCTTCCTTGGGGCCATCATTGTGTTCAATCATTACTATACATCCATGAAGATATCTAGCTAGAACATTATATTAATAGGCAATTGTAGAAATGCTTAGAAATAATAAAACCAAATCCATTCATACAAGAGCAGAACCAAAACCTAATCCATAGTAGCTAAAACCTAATCCATTCTTGTCATTTTTAATTACCAATACAAAAAAAACTATGCAAGCATTCTCTTACAAGCCCAGAGCCAAAAATCAAGGGCATTCTCAGCTTGGAAACAAGTGCTTTTCCCACATGAGTTTAATTTCTTCATCAAAAGAGCAATCAATCAAAATGAGCTTCAGTGTTAAAACTTAAGGACCAGGATACAAGCTGTTATAACAATCATTCTCCAAGAAGCTCATATCATTGCCGCTGGGAAAATCCAAAAGCAGTTGCAACGTAGACTCGGACGAATCCTCCCCTTGGTTAGACGAGCTACACGAATCCGTACCCCCCATTAAAAAGTATATATAAAATATTTTTTATACAATGATAATTTTTATATATAATAATGATAGTTTCTATATAACAGTGATATTAAAAAATTGAGTTATTGGTGAACTCGGGTGACTAGTTTTTGTCCAAATTAAATAGAATGAATTACTCTAAGGTCCATTTGGAGTGGGTCAAGTACTCTAAGGTCCATTCATCATTTTATTACTCTTAGGTTCAACTTTTGGGGTGTTAAATACTATATATGCCCTTGTTTCCCTATTTTCGCCAGATTTCTCCTTATCTTCTCTCTCTCCACTATTTTTTCTCTCCAACCTTCTCCAAACATTCAAATCAGATCGAAGCCCTTCCCCACGGCTTTGCTGCCGCCGAGGTCCCCTCCCCCTCTCCCATGGCCGCGTTGCCACTCCCAGGACGAACGGCGAACGGCCCCACTCCCATGGTCGCGGCCCCCCTCCTCGTCCCCCACAGCTTTGCCTCTGCTAGGGGTGAACAGAGTATGGTAAAAACCAAAAAACCGAGCCAAACCGAACCGAAATATAAATTTGGTTCGGTTAAATTGATTTTCGGTTCGGGTTCGGTTTTCCATTTTAAAATTTTTAGTTTTCGGTTTCGATTTAGGTTTTTAGGGTAAATATACCGAAAACCGTAAACCGAACCGAAATATTTATTATATATATATATATTATATATATATAGTATATAATAATTAATAAACCCTAGCCCTAAACAGTACACATATCACATATAATCTAAACTTCATTTATTTCCCTTCCAAAATACATTTTATCCGCCGCTTTCAGCCTTCACTTTCAACTTTCATCCCAATTCATCTACCCACCGCCCATCGCATCGCGCCCAACCACCCACACCCGAGTTTCCGACCACCGCACCGCGCACGCATCACCCTCGCAGTCGCAGAGAAGGACGACTTTCCTTTAGGACGCGGCGCCGCACCATGTACCTCCCTGTTTCGCAAGGTGCCACTGCCGCTGCACGGCGCCTTCCCTGCGCTATCTCTCCGTCGTAGGTCCGTCATCGTAGCCCGCCGCCGTTGTGCCGCCCCTCTCTCTCTCTCTCGTTGCTGTTATTTTCTACATCACTGAGAAGAACTTGAAAGTAAGTATTATTTGGACAGAATTTGGTATTTTTCTTGAATCTTAGGGGCTTGAATCTCAGGGGCTAGAAATGGTACTGAATTTTAACTAGATTTTCTTGAATCTCAGGGGCTATTTTAGAAAGAATTTGGGTGAATTTTTTATTTTCTACTGTAAAAGTAGGCAGGTAGTTGCTGTAAAGTGGCTAAATTCAATAATGCTAAAATTCAGGTTTTTTCGGTTTTAAACATTCGGTTCGGTTTCGATCGGTTTTAGGCCTAAATGACTCGATTTCGGTATATTACGGTACAAACTTCGGTTAATTCGGTTATGGTAATTCGGTTCGGTTACCGATTTACCGAATGCTCACCCCTAGCCGCTGCCGCGGCCCCCCTACCCCTCTCCCATGGCCGCGTCGCCACTCCCAGGGCTTCGATCCCACGGACGCGCCGCCGTCTGGTTTTTTGTGCGCCGCCGCCGCCATGAGCCACCCTCATACACCAGATGACACTCCCACCGCCGCGGCCCAACACCGTCATAAGAAATCCACCGGCGCCGCTTCGTGTTGTAGATCGCGGTGTAGACGCACAACTCCCTCACAAGAAATCCCGCCGGAGAAGTACGTTTTCTGGGTTCTTTGAATTTTATTTTTGAGACCTGGTTTTTGGAAATGGATTTTGGTTAGCGTCTGTGTTGAATCTGATTTCTGGAAAAAAAAAATTGAAACCTGATTTTGTGTTGAATCTGGCTTTTTGGTTTTTGATGATGATGAAACTGTGATAAAAAAAATTGACGAATTTGTTGGGTTTTTCTGATTTTAATGATGATGAGGATGGATCTGTTGATTTGTGATTATTTCTTGATTATGGGGTTGTGTGTTTTTGGATTTGATGAATTTTGATGAAATCTGTTGATTGTAGAGTTCTGTGTTTTTTGAAAATTTGAATTTTTTTTATGTAGATATGTGTTTTTTGAATTTGCAGATTTGAAAATTCTGGATTTTTTGAAGATCTGGGTTGTTGTGAGAATTTGAAATCGCAGATGAACATATTCATGTGTTTGATAAACATGTTCATGTGTTTTGATGAACATGTTCATATCGTAATAAAGACGATAATAGATAAATTTTTAGATTATAATTGTATGTTTAGATATGTAAATATTTTACATTTTTTCAATTTTGATATGTAAATTTTTGTAATATTTTAATTTTTATATGAATTTTGATATTTTAATTTTTAGATATGAAGCTTGCAACTCTCTTAATTTTGAGATTTGATAAACAATTTGAAAGAAGTGTAAAATGAATTGGCAGAAATAAATGGACAAAAAAAAAACAGAAATTTAAAACAATTTATAAACAATTTGAGTAATAAAACTAATATGTAATTTGGTAAAAAAAAGAAGAAAAAGTGGGAAAAAGGGAGAGAGAGAGAAGTAAGGGCAAATTGGTCATTTAGCTAGGGGACTTTGAACCTCTTAGTATTCTTTTTTAAAGTTTGGTCTTATTAGTAATTTATAAGGGTGATATGGACCTTAAAGTGATCCAGTCAATTAAATTGTGGGGTTCAAACTTAATAATTATGCCGCAAGAACTAAACTCTGAATTAGGCGCCCGTCCCAAAAGTTGAATCATATAAATGATTTTACAGCCTGGCTAATTCCATCCAATTTTGTGGATGCTTTATCGAATACATTTAAATTGAGTTTATTTTTCTTAATTTTGAGGGCCCGAGCCGAATACTATTAATTCGATTCTTCATCATTGGCAAATAAATTAATTATTAAAGCATACGTACCAAGAAATTAAATTTGGTAGAAAACGAGTATCTAAAATGAAAATATTTTTGTGAGTCTTAATTATAATTTATTAAATAATTAAAATGAAAAAAAAATCGGGGTATATATAGTGAGTATGTGTTATCGGAAAAATCCTAAAAAACGCGAAGTAGAGAATTAGTCCTAAAAAATCCAGAATACACGTAAACACCAGTGTGAACTGTCGTTTTGGGAGCCAGTGACAAATAAAGCTTAATTCCCCATTCTTCAAACTTCTTGTATCATTGTGAGTGGAGAATCCTTCTTGTATCAATGTGTAAATTTATCCAAACTGCAACAGCAGTGGCGGAGGAAGTTGTTTCAAACGCGGAGGAGCCACCACTTGCGTCGGTGATGGGGAAGCCAAACGACGACGTCGTCAAGGATAAACCGCTTGCTCCGCCGCCCCACGACGACGCCAAGGCTCTTATAAGTAAATTAATTATTATAATTTATTCACCTCTCTGTCTCTCTTTGCATATTCATAATTATGAATTTATCAAATATTTTGGAGCTAGGTTTATATACGATTTCTGAGAATGAGAATCGTTGAATTGTTATTAGCCTAGAAGATAAAGTTATCTGAAAAAAATGAAACAATTTGTGAAATTGGTTAATGATATTTAGGGTTCTAATGATCATGAATTCTATTTTTTTTTCCTTCCTGGTTAATTAAGAGATTTTGGGTGCCGACATTGATTAAATGGTGATCCTTGTTGTTTTCTTAATGATGTATCAAACTTTAATTGCACATAAAACAATCTCAATTAGTGGTGTTTTTGAGAATTAGTTGAAGTTGTGACTTTTTTTTTTACTTATGCTGCAGAGGTTCCTGAACCTGCTGCCAAGAAAGCCTCAAAAGGATCCCTTGATAGAGGTATATATTTTTATTTATAAACTTTAATCTGGTAATTTGATGAACTGAGAAAGAACAAGTAATTAGCTTGAAATTTGGTTATTAACATGAGCTGTTAATGAGCCTAATGATTTGATTATTGGGAGTTTACTTAATGTAAAATGAAAATTGTCCGGATTTTACAGATATTGCACTTGCAAGCTTGATAGTGATAAGAAGTTGTCTATTATCAACGCATGGGAAGAAAACGAAAAATCTAAAGTCGAAAACAAGTAAGGTTTATCTGACTCTTGTCGAACCAATTGGACATTGTTATATTGCAAAATACAATTCTTTTTATAATGTCTTAAATCTTAATTTAAAGAAGCTACTATCTGATAATTAAAACCTTAGCTTGAATTACTTGGATGGAAGGATGATAGTACTTGATATTGTACGATATGAAACAGGGCTCAAAAAGAAGCTCTCAGACATTGCTGCGTGGGAAAAACAGTAAGAAGGCGGCTCTTGAAAGCGAACTAAAGAAATTTGAGGTAAATATATGAAACATGTAAAAGTGCATAATTGGATACCTTCAAATTTATGGTAACCTTGAATGGCTGTAAGGTCTTCTGTATTTATAGGCTGAGATTTTAAATTTTCCTCGCTCGAGAGGAAGATATCATCTCATCTATTTATATGATATAACTAGAGTCACGAATAAACATGAATTGAATATTTGTAAAATTGTACCATGATACTTGTAGGAAAAAAAGAGAAAGAAGAAAGGAGAATGCTTGAGAAAATAAAGAACAAGGTAGCAGAAGTTCATCGACAAGCAGAAGTTAAGAGGGCCTTTAATCATGAGAAACATGGGGAAGACGTGATCAAAGTTCAGGAGATGGCTGCCAAGGTCCGAGCAACGGGACAAGTTCCCAGTAGGGGTTTTGCATGCTTCGGAGGTTAAACTTTAGGTGAATCATCACGAACAAAGTTTGGACCTTTGGTTTTTTCATTTGGTTTCTTGATAGTTGTGTATAGTTTTGTGTGATTTATTGAGCAAGTGTCCTTCTGGATTTGTGAGGAAAACAATGGCTTGAATAAGCCCACTGTGACGTTGCTCGTTGTCCGTCCGGTCCTGAAGCAATATAAAGCATATTGTGTTTTGTGTGTTGTTGATAATGACTATAATAGCTTTAGGACAAATGGTCTTTGTTCTACATTAAATGGGCTTTGATAGGTTTACAACATGATTGGGCCTGGGCCCTGGGCCCATAAGTCTGCTCTATAGATGGGTTTACCACCACTGTTGGGCTTGGGCCCTTCCTTGGGGCCATCATTGTGTTCAATCATAACTATACATCCATGAAGATATCTAGCTAGAACATTATATTAATAGGCAATTGTAGAAATGCTTAGAAATAATAAAACCAAATCCATTCATACAAGAGCAGAACCAAAACCTAATCCATAGTAGCTAAAACCTAATCCATTCTTGTCATTTTTAATTACCAATACAAAAAAAACTATGCAAGCATTCTCTTACAAGGCCAGAGCCAAAAATCAAGGGCATTCTCAGCTTGGAAACAAGTGCTTTTCCCACATGAGTTTAATTTCTTCATCAAAAGAGCAATCAATCAAAATGAGCTTCAGTGTTAAAACTTAAGGACCAGGATACAAGGTGTTATAACAATCATTGTCCAAGAAGCTCATATCATTGCTGCTGGGAAAATCCAAAAGCAGTTGCAACGTAGACTCGGAGGAATCCTCCACTTGGTTAGACGAATCCGTACCCCCATTGAGCAGATACTCAGTCCAACATTTGTCGTCCTCCCCTTGGACCACCCCCAATTCAGTAGTCGTTCCAGAAACCGAGCCACATTTAGTCGAAACAGGACTATGATCACTAACATAACCACCTCTCTTAATCTTACGGAACTCCTCTCCAACCTCGGAGTTCCAAAGGCGCAAGTAGAAGTCGTCCCCCTCTGTTTTGCACGGGATCGAGAGCTGTGATTCTTTCGAGAGACGAGCTTCGGCCTCCAGGCGAGCGCTCTCCCATTGAGCCATGTGGCGTGTGGAAGGGGAACACGACGTCGTTTTGTTGATCATTAGTCCTACACCGTTGGATAACGAGGAGGGCTGGTGAGTCGTTGGATCAATTCCCAACAGGATGAGGCGCTTCTTTAGATGCGTGTTCCATAGGTTCTTGACCTCGTTGTCCGTTCTTCCGGGGAGTTGAGAGGCAATTGCAGCCCACCTGGAAGTTACACAATTATATGAGGAAACTCATAAAGTTACTACAAGTGAATTGCAACAAATGATGGGATTGATTATCAATCACCTGTTTCCAAGTATGGCGTGTAGCTGTATGACGAGCTTCTCTTCGTCGTAGGTGAAGGGCCCGCGTTTAATGTCGGGCCGGAGATAGTTTGTCCACCTCAATCTGCAACTTTTCCCACATCGAAAAAGACCTGTGATCCACCCACAAGTCTAAAGTAATTAGACCAACACTTGGAAACAACTAATACACTTCACTGAAAACCACTGATACTGTTATGTGAAGGCAACTGATACTATTAAAAAAACACTGCAACTAATGTATACAAGAATTTTACCATCAAGTTAGGGTTCGGTCTCTTAAATGCTTGAGACGATCTTACACCTACCCTAATCTCTGTAATTTCAACTCCTAATAACCATACATTAGTACTAGTAATTGTGGCAGATCCTGTTTTAAATCTAGGAGCACAAATAAATAATAATAATAATTTTGTAAATGCAGGTAAAATGTTTGAGCTCAAGATACTAGTTTTCTTTTACAACACTAAATAATAGTGTGATTTTTTTATTATTTTTTTTCAATTTAGAGATACATACGAAAATGTAACTCACAAACTAGAACCAAACACAGCTTTTCACACATTATCCATCCCCAAATGTTCATAATTTTTATCATCCAGAAACATTAAATATTTTCTTGAAGTGGGAAAAAAAGGGGCATATCCGTTTTAAAAAAATACAAAAATTACCAGCAAGTTTGGGTAGTGATCTCCAGCTGCCATGACCATGGTTGTTAATATATTCCACCAGCTTTTCATCTTCTTCAGGAGTCCAGGGCCCTCTCTTCAACCCTTTTTTATCACAACACAGTGCTCTGCCCATCAAAACACACGCACTAACACAAATTGTTTAAAATTATATCAACATTCTTCTCTTTCTTTCTTTTTTTTCCCCTCCAAAATGAAGTGAGATGGAAATCCAGAAATGTGGAGAGATGACTTTTAAGAGATCACAGACTTGTACGCCGAGAAAGCAATCAATGCTATCACTTAACCCTCATATATAGATATGCAGATACTATGTGATAGTACTACTACTATATTATTTATTGCCTTTTTATTTTTAATTTCTGATGTGTAATAATAGTATACTTTTGGTGGAATAACATTCAAGACCGTGGATGAGGATATTGAATGATTGCCTAAATACTCAATACAACCATAAATTCTTTTTTTATATTAAACAAATTGTATGTTTAAGTTTTTTTCTTTATCTGAAAAAAGAAATTTTATTAATAGAGATAGACATGAAAAGTACCCACTAAATACAATCTATCAAATGATAGTCCAGTCTAAATCTCCAAGGGGTCCAATATCTTTTCTACAATCTTATCGTACTGAAAGTAATTATTATTATAATAATTATTTTATATTAATTATTATTTAATAATAATATTATTCACACGTGTAAATGGATAAGTTAGAGAGGTTAACTTCCAGGAGAAAAAAATGGATAAAAAGATTTGATTATTTTCTCTCAAAACGAACGTAATGTGAATTCTGGGGAATTCTCTCTTCTCTCATTTTTGGTTCAAGACAAAAAGACAGAACACAGAAATGTGAAAACCTGTATTCTGTAAATACACATCACGTACATACTCAAATAAAAAAGGACTCTTAAATTGTGAAACGTGAACCAATTCATATAATTGAATTCCTGACAAAGAGATTCTAGTTCGTACGTAGAATTCAAACGATTCTACTTCTTCCGTTGCAATATTCTGGAATTGAGGTTAGTGAATTTCTAACCCCCATATTCCAACACATACATAATAGCTCTAGGATTAATACTTCACTTATTGAACGAGATTTTAATTCTCTAAGTACCTTTTAAGTGATGTAAACAAGCTGAACATGCTAGAAAAATAAATTGCAGGTTTAAAAATTACCAGCATTGGGTGCATGTGATACTTTGTCTGAATTCTTTTATTTATTGCTGACCCTGTTGGTCCATCGTGTCATGTTGCATCTAATATTTTAATTTTTTTTACAACAAACTACATATAATAATAATAATTTACTCCGTCATGTGATTACTATAATACTTATCTTATTTGAATGTCTCAATATTATTGCAACACTTCCAAAATGGAAATAACACATAATACTAAAATCCTCACAACATCATTTTATTTTCAAAATTATCACTCAAATCTCTTATTTATTTCAACTCAAATTCACTAAAAGTCAATATCTTCATCTTGAATTACCCACAATACTCTTCTTTATTACACTTAAATACACTTTTCTCTTTGTTTTGCGTGTCGTTTTCTGTGTTGCTGTCCTCTTAGGACAGACTATTATTTAAAAATTATTTTAATTGAATAATTCAACTTGAAGTACCGTTTTTTTTCAAGGGATTGATCCCTGAATTAATGATCACACGCTACAAAAAACATGTAGTAAAAGAATTTGAAAATTTGTTCCTTTGACCTCAGACCATTTATTTTGATGGGCTCATCATAGCTAATCAATCAAGTCAAATTTAAAAAAGAAAAGACTATAATTATATTTTGGTGAGTGTGTGAATTCGTGTTTAATTAAAACTAAAACTGTAACTTTTATTTTTTTAAATCAGCATAATTTGGTAGTAACAAAATCTGCGAGGTTTAGCATAATAATAAAAAAAATACACAATAAAAGAATCATTTCTATAATTAGCTTAAATCTCAAGAATCATTTCTACATTTAGTTTAAAGTTTTAAACGCATTTTGAAATATACATGTTTCAGTGTTGCATGGTTAAGTCTTTCTCCTAGAATTAAAAAAAAATAAAATGGGGAGGAAATGCTGCAATAAGTCTTTTGGTGTTAAATGCTGGGCAGTAAAATAAAAGCATAGAAAGCAAAAAAAGGATATCGAAAATAGAAGATTAATTTAAGCCTACACAAAGTACTGTTTGTCACAGTGTGCGTGTTTTATTATGTATGAACTATGGCGAGGAGTAAATGTAAGATAATATAAAAACAGCACAAATGGGATGAGAGAGAAAAAAAGAAGGGCAGATAAAATCGCATTTAATTGACTTTCTTTAATAGTGAAAGGGCATACTCTACTGCATTCAATCATATATATATATATAATAATGATATAAAATTAATTATCTGATTTTTTATGAAAACATATTAATTAATGATGTGTCATGTCAACTCATCATCCACATAATTAATTCAACTTAAATAAATTATAGAATTAATATAATATACCCTAAACCATGAACCCTAAACCCTAAATTATGAACCATTTGGGTCGGGTGAACCATGAACTACTCGGACCGGGTTTGGGTACGGGCAGGGTTTGGGTCCGGGCCCGAGTGGTTCATGGTTCACCCAACCCGAATGGTTCATGATTTAGGGTTTATGATTCATGATTTAGGGAATAATTGGCATGACACGTCATTAATCTGGTTCTATAAAAAATCAGATAGTTATTCTATATCATTACTATATATATATTATATATAGCTCCATTTTTTCTCCCTCTCTCATTTCTGCCTCTACATACGCAACTCAACCATCAAATAAACCAGGATTAATATTTCATTTTGTTATTCTGTTATTAATAAATTTTATTTGATTGTCTTGCGTAATAACATTAGGATGCCTTGTTAAAAAAATATCAAGGATGCAGAAGATGTTTATCCAGAAGCCACCTATACAAACGTGATTAAAAAAATAGGTACAATATTTACAATATGAAATTTATATCACTATACTTATAATTTAATATTATACTTTATCCATCTCAATCTTTATGGTAAAGTATTCACTTTTTTTGTCACAATCTTTATGGTAAAATTACTTACACATTTTATTACTTTATCACTTTATCACATAAAATATTAATAAACAACACTTTTTGTCTTCAATTACCCATCACTTTATCATATAAAATACTAATAAAAAATTATTCCTACCCCACCACTTTATCACTATTCCACTATTACATTAAATGCTCATGAACAGTCACAATCCCATGAGATTGGGACGAAGGGAGTAATATTTATCAATTGATACTATTACACCTGTAAACTTAGATTATATCATTAAATACTACGAATAGTTTTAAAGAGTACAAATTTTACATGAGAGTTCTGTGTATATTTTAAACTATAGTTTTAATGAGAATAATAATTTGTTAGTATTATTTATTTTTAATAAAAAAAATATAGAAACACATGTACATACCTATAGAGTGCCGAGTGAGAGAGATTAAATGCTGGACAGAGATTATTCATACAACAAGATATGAGTACGGACAGCAGGAAATGCAATAAAGGGACATCCTTTTTTCTTGTGACTTGTCCTAAATTTCTAATAGAATAAAATAAATAAAAAAGAATCAGACATTTCAGAACTTTGAAGTTTGCAACGTTGAAACTCTATTCCTTCATGTAATAAGTAATAACTGGTTGCTTACCTGATTTCGTGGTCTGATTCCACTACAAATTTCTTGTTATAGATTTCATGTTTCACAGTAAAACAAGAAACAGTAAATATTTCAATTATTGAGGTCAATGGGGGCTTGATTTAGACCACACTTCTGTCTTGGAGTATGTGATCTCACTGCTATTTCTGCACATGCATCTTCTTCACTTTCATATACCTAATTTTCATATTTCCAAAACTAAAATGTTGTAATAATATTTTTATTTACAATTTTACATTGACTGACATAACTATTTAAATTTACAAATGCTAAAGATGTCTCTTGAAATAAGACTGTATTTGCTCTCTTATAAAATAATCTTTTTGATGTAAGAAGCAATAAAATCTTTCATAAAAAACCCTCTAAATAATTTCCTGAATTTCTAAACTGCTGCATTCTTAGATCAAATGTCAAAGGACATATGTAGGGTGCTCAATATATCTTTTTAACCCATTTTTAGGTCTACACTGTAAAAAAATAACAATACCCGACACTAGCCACACACAAAATAAAAAAGGAATTTTCTTTAAAATAAAAGAAAACACAGATTAAAACTTCAAAGTAGTTAACAAAGACAGCAGTATATTTCCTTCCCATAAAAGCTCATAAATTTAAAGCAATCTTTTTATTCAACAGAATTAGGAAATGGCCAATGGTTCAAACAAGTAGGCTCAGCTTAGCAGGGAAAGCATCCAATGGCAATACGAAGAGATCCAAATCTTTTAAAAGGAGCCGATGATTATCAGATGCCAAATTATCGGGGAAATCCTTGCATCATCAATCTCAGGGGACAAATACGAGTGTCTTTCATCACTACTAACATCACATGATTGCTAATTAAATTCTGGCACATGCGCAAACATCATCACCTCACAAGGGGTTTGGCAACTGTTTCTGTCAACAAAGAAAATACAAGATTAAAACCAAAGGAGTAAACTGTAAAAAGAGTTAACACTTGGATATACCAGTTACGTCGTGCATCTGCTGCACAACTAATAGTATTAAATGAAAACTAATAATACTTCTCAGTGAAAACAGCTAATACTGATCAACTAATATCCTAACGCTATTTTAAAATGTGCTTGAGTTGTACAGTGCAACTGGTTCATATTAGTATTTCCAATCTAAAAAAAGAATGAACTATTTGAACCGTTTATGATTTGGAAAATTGCTAAACAATAACAAGAAAAGTGCATCAACCCATCAGCTTCAACAGTTGTAAAGTAAATAGAAATAAGAATAGGTTCTTTTACCCACAAGTTTTACTTTTTCCAACCATCAACTCGATAATCGCCACAACAGATCACTGGCAGTATATAGCTTGATCTATATGTGGAGGAATCTGCTTTATTTCGGTTCCTAACTCTTGTTCAATCCTATACCTGAAAGATGAGAGAAGATGGAACTGAAAAATCAAGGAAACACAATGAACAAGTGCAAGGATATGTAAATTGATGTCTTACAAATTGAAACGGTCCTCGTATGTGATCAGGTTCACGGCTAACCCAAGATGTCCAAACCTTCCAGATCGACCAACCTGCACATAAGCATTTATAATGATACATACTAAAAAAGTAAAAGAAAAAAGAAACTGGAAAAGTGAACAATAAAATAGTAAGGAATTAGAAGAACTATACCCTGTGTAAATATGTTTCTGAATTCTTAGGGAAGTCAAAATTGATGACAACATTTACTGCTTGAATATCTATACCTCTTGTAAATAAATCTGCATATAAGAGAAAAGGGATGAAGATTTAAGTAAGTTGTCTAGGCGCTGATAGCATATGTTTTACAAGATTTTTTTTTTTTGATAAGGATATGTTTTACAAGATGAATATTGCATAAGTTGAGATTATATCAGCACCATCAACACAAGCAGCATAATAATAGAATGAAGGCAAAATGATTATTTTGCTACAACATTTCTCATTTCTGTGAGAAGAAGATGAAGAACACATACCAGTACATACAAGATTCCTGCAGGCACCATTGCGGAAGTCATGGAAAACTCTATTCCGATGATCTTGGAGCATTTTAGCATGTATGTAGAAGCAAGAATAGCCAAGCTCTGTGATTTTCTTAGCAAGTAGTTCAACTCGATTCACAGAATTGCAGAAAATAATTGATTGGTTAATTTGAAGCTGTAGCCAGAAGAGATGGATTGTCAAAATAAAGGGTAAAGAAAGGGTTGGAAACATATCCTCCAAGACATATGAAAAGTTGTTGATAAGAAATTAGAACCTTCGAAAAAAGAGTGTTGAGGCAGTGAACTTTCTGCCTTTCTTCCACGAAAGCATAAAACTGTGTTATACCCTTGAGGGTAAGTTCATCCATAAGGTTGATGATATAGGGTCTTCGAAGGTAGCGGTCCTTGAAATCTTTTACAGTGACAGGGAAAGTAGCAGAGAACATAAGGATCTGACGTGTTGGAGGCATAAAGCTAATTAAATGTTCAATAGAAGGTTGAAACTCTGGAGATAAAAGCTTATCTGCCTGAAAGATAATAGAAAAGAGGTAAGATTAACCCACTTCACAACATGATTATAATCACACTGTTTATAGGTTTAAATGAGGCAAAACAGACAGCAAAAGAAGAAATCCATAAGAATCTTAATTTTCTTTTAGGAGAGTTCATATTGGAGACTTCCACACTGCAAGAACTTTTATACATTATGCCATTGTAAATTTTAACATAATCACCTATTATTCCTATGAAAGCCTCAAAATCTCAAAACCTAACGGGACATTTTGGGAGTTCTATGGTCAATCCTATCACATGCATCACATCAGGATCTTGACAGCCAATAACATCATTCCAGACCACATGAGAAGGTGGATACGAGTCAAAATATAGAAATGAAAGCTAAAACTGACAGCATGGGAATTATTTAACTCCAAAATTCATGCTCTGAAAAAGCTCAAAAATTGTATGGAACACTTCATTACCTCATCCATTACAAGCATAGAGCACTCATTCAAGTGGCAAACACCCTTTCTCGCAAGATCAAGAATTCTTCCAGGTGTCCCAACAAGTAAATGGACTGGTTGATAGAGACGCATTATGTCATCCTTTAAGCTAGTTCCACCAGTCGTAGCCATGACTTCAATTTTTAAGTGTTTCCCAAGTTCTTTACAAACTTGTGATGTTTGAAGAGCCAATTCTCTAGTTGGGACAAGAATAACGACTGCAAAGAGCAGAGAGTAGCATACCAAGATGAGTGTTGAATATTGAAAGGTTAATCACAGGTAATAGTCAACTGAGGAATGCTTCCGTGTTTATAATTGCTTGAAAATAGCAGATACAGAAATTCTGAAAAACAAATATGGTAACGCAACATTATTCCCATGATATGACATCTAGTATTACCATAGACCAAGACTTCAGTCATAAGAGTATCAGTATCACATGTCCACACTAAACCCTTTCATGTGTCATCAGATGCTTGTTATTTACATGGCTCACAGACCCCAGCGAAAAAGATAAAACTAAAATTATGAAAATTTCTCTTGTTCTCATTTTCAGAGCCAAAATCCATTAGGTTGCATATGAAATGCACGGCATATGTCAACGAAACTACAAAGATATAAAATTTGTAGGAACATATATGGTTACAAGACAAACCTTGAATAGCATTTTTATCTTGGTCAATTTTCTCCAAGGCAGGAATGCAAAACGCAGCAGTTTTTCCAGTTCCATTCTTAGCCCTGGCTAAGATATCACTTCCTGTGAGAGCAATTGGGATACTCTCCTCTTGGATTGGGGATGGCCTTTCAAAACCTTTCTCATATATACCCATAAGCAGCTCACGCTTCAAAAAGTAGTCCTCAAACTCATTTCCTTTGGTAGCTGTAACATCCTGAAAACAAATGCAAACAGAAGCAAGGAGACTGGTTCATACTGCAGCATGATGAAACAAATGACAACTAGGCACATATATGTAACTGATAAACACAAGTAGAAAGAATCTAAAGTCTAGTAACACACGTTCATCCCAGTTCCCAGAGGCAATGCCAAGATATTATTGGGAAGAAATGCCACAAACAGTATACTATTGACAGTGCCAATATACAGATTTTAATTTGTTGAATATGTGGAAAAAATCGAGTAGGTAATATATGATATGCCCTCCCTATATAGTAAGTACTATCATTTATCCGACTGGATCTATACAGCTTTGAAATCTAAAAAAGAACCTTGCAGAATAACCTATTTTGAAGAGATTAACTATCCACAAACAAAAATCTTTCACTGGCACAATGAAGAATATGACAACTTTAAATTAAACAATAATAGCCAATTCCAACCATATATTAAACCAAAAATGTAAGTTATTGAAACCTTACCTCAGTTCTGTAACGAGTGTCTTGTGGTGGTAACTTTAATCGTCCCTTCCAATCTTGTGAACTAATCGGGAAGTAAAGAATGGCGTACATTTTAATTAAATCATATACAATATTAAAATAAAGGCATAGAGAAGTATATGAAATTAGGAAAGAGTGACTATAAAAAATAAAATAACACAGAGAATAATTGTACTGCCATCATAATAGTACCACTTACACAACACAAGTCAGGGAAGGAGGTATAACATTTAACCTTTCAAGTCATTCCTTGTTAAGGACTTCAATAGCAAAACTTCTTTCAGTTACTTGATAAGTTGAACATGTTGGATTAAAATTAAGATTCACCAAACTTTGTTGAACAGGTACTTATAACCTCCTCTTTATAGATTGGCAAGCATCCCTATCCCATCATAAAGATGGCTAGAGAAATGTGAAGACTGACTCATTAAGACATTCAATATTTAAAGGTCCTAAGAGTTGCATACTTCATGAAATCCTTTACCTTGAACTCCGACACCTAAAACTTAGACACATTGCAGGTGTACTGATAGTGCAGCCTACCCAAACAAAAATATAAAATGAATTATAGCTTGACTTCAAATTTCATGTTACACATATCATTCAACACAGAGAGTCAATCTGTATAATTTTCTTGAATGCTCTACTAGTTTTCTTTCCAAACCATCATCACCAAGATCTCCTTCACTCACTAATCACTAATCAATAGCCACCATCTAATGGCGTCCAAAACATCTAGCAATCTCTTCAAGGCACCATCAAACCACCATGATTTACTTTGGAAGGTTAACGATATCAGTTAAGGCAGATCAGATCTTTAACAAGTCTCCGGAAAGGTACCACAGACAGTACATCTAGCTTCATACAGACAGCATATCTAACTTCATACAGACAGTATATCTAGCTTCATACAGACAGTATATCTAACTTCATCGCAGGCAAGAAAACAGGTACATTTCATTCTATATAATTTTATGTATCTAACTATCAAGAGGGAGAAAAAATGAATTAATTGATCAGATGACTAAACCACTGAATTCTTTCAAATTTGTATCCAAAAGAAGGCACTTCACTCGGTTGGTGAAATTTTACCTAACGCATAATACCAAAAACGTTTTCGAACCAAACCCATTAGGTTCTGCATTTGGTTTAGTTTATGGCGTCCCAGAAATTCGGTTTATGCATAACCTATACTATCATGCAAGAGAAACTCAACAGATCAGGCTTCTTTATTTCAAAAAATAAAAATGAAAAACAACTAGAAAGTACCGCCAGGTGCAGAGTTCCACATAAGTGCATAATTTCAAGTAAGCGCAGAGTGCCAATACAGAGAAAATAAAGCAAAAATCTTGACCTTGAATCAACTGCTTCGGACTGTACGGTCTTTTCAACCTCATCGACGGTGGAGTCAGCTGGTGACCTTCGTAGCCATTGCTGTGGTTGTGGGTTTTGATACAATTGATTATTCTGATGGTTCTGCGCAGGACTCCTCTGTACGTACTGTTGATTCATGTTTCTGGGTTGGAAAATAGGGTTTGGTCCCATGTGCGGGTTCATTCCGCCTCCACCTCCGCCGCCTCCTCGGCCTCCGCCCATCCCTGGTGGCGGATATCTGGCTCTCGAACTCATCACTAAACCTAATTGTAACTAACTGGTGAAATAATTTAATCAAATAACAAAAGATAGCACAAATCTACGTGTAATCTACAAAATCGGCCGAGAAATCTATACAGAACTTGAAGATGCAGAAGGGCTGTTGTTGCAAAAAAATTCTAGACGATTGGAGTGCAAATTTGAAAATGAGAATGAGAAACAAATCTTGAGTTTCTTCGAGAAAGAAAAGTGAGCGTTGAAACGAAGTGATTGAACAGGTGCGACCATTCTATGGCGTGAGAGATATTTATCCAATTTTTAAATGGGGCCTATATTTTAAATTTATTAAACATAAGTCCCTGTTTTTAAAAAAAAAATGGATTTGTTATATTAATATATATTCTATATTTTGAATTTTGAATTTAAGTATTAATTAATTGTTTACATTTGCATCATACAAGATAATTTCTTTTATAGCAGGTCTTCGATGAATTTTAATCGTAATATAAAATTTATATCATTACACTTATAAATTAATATCATAGTAGTACTCATCAACTGATATCATTACACTTATAAATTGATATTATAATATTAAATGTTACATATATTAGTTTATAATTTATAAAAGTAATGACATAAATTTAAAAATATAAGTATTAATTTTATAGAATGAGCAAATTTCATAGGAGAGTTTGTATTATTTTTATTACTAACAATTCTGAACAAGTCAATTGATTTGATTAGATAATTACAAAAGCATTGATCTAAGGCTAGGTCTTCTATGCAATCAGTTGTATCAATGACTCATAAATAGTGTTTTTTTAGTCATTCAACTTGTTTACATACGAAAAGTGCGATTTATTTATACGAAAAGTCTAATCATTAATATAGAATCCGACTTGGTCGGATTTTCAATGAAAGAAAAATAATATTTTTCTTGCTACTCCCCCGCAAGTGCACGGGATCGTTGTAGTAGAAAAATGAAGTATAGGGACCAAGTAGTATCGAATCACGGAATTTAGAGTACGATTTGTAAATACTTAGTGCTTATGGTCGACGTGTTATCAGAAGTTCTTAACGAGGTGCGGGAAATAAAAAATGAGCAAGGAAAGCAAATAAACATAAACAATAAAAGGGGCACCCTACTAAGTAGGATAAAGGAAAAAAGAACGTGAACTTAGGTGAAGATCAAATTGCAAAAATAAAACAAACCAATCAATAAAATTATCATAATCTATTTCTCAATTGCGTGATAGAACCCAAAATACTTCGAAAATTCTTAATAAAGACTATAGAAAGTAAAAACTATAGAGATTAACCGCTTTCTTCGGGTAATATAGCCTTGCAAAATAAGGTGTTCCCAAACCCTTCGGTAAAGTCTCCTCCTATCCCTCACTTTTCGCTACTTAATTTTAATTTTAGTTTCAATTGTCAACTATGGGGGTTCTAACACTAAATATCCTCTCTCGAATGGATAAGAAGTGTAATTAACGCATTTAATCAATTCTCAACTCACAAATTTGCACTCAATCGCACTCACGCAACTCTCGTTTATAGCAAGCATGATTTTGCACAAAAAATAATAGAAGAGAACCAATTAAAGCACCATAAAACCCATAGTAGAAACAACATCAACAAAGAAATAAACTAAGAATAACTAAATCAAAACATAAGTTCAATATTCACAATCATCTCAACATCTAAGAACACAAAGAGTACTAACCCATCAATTTACAACTTAAAATATTGCAAGATAAAGCTTAAGAAATCAAATGGGACTATTAATTGAAATACAAAATAGAAGAAAACTCAAATCCTAGAAGATCTCTTGAGGTTGAATCCCTTAAATCTTGAAGCCAAAAATACTCCTTCCTCATTCCTCCCACCCAGTGGGAGGGAATTTTAGATGGAGACTCTCGAACCCTAGCTAAAAAATGTTACTCTCAAAAATTGGAAAATATCGAAACTGTGTTCTGGAAAGTGGTGTGTGTAATGAAGCTGTTGCCCCTGTTTTTATCTCTCGCATTCTTTTTTTCTCCATTTGGGCCGCAATTGTGGGCTTGGAAATAAATAGGAAATGGGATCAGCAACTTGTAACTAGCTGCTTGCTTTCCTTTTCTTTTGATTTTGGCGGCTGGAGCATCAAATGGGCAGTAACAATATGGACTCTAAATGCCTTTTAATTGGACTTCTTCAATTAATGGGCCGACAACTTTTTGTCCAAATTAAATGAAATTGGTCCGCCATTCTCATTCCTTTTTTTTTTTTTTTTTTCATTTGGGCCTTGAAAATTTGGCCTTCTTTTCTCCTCGATCTCAACTCGTTTCTCGATTTATTTCTTCGATTGACCTCACAAAAATATTAGGCTCGTGTTTTGCTCCAAAAAATTCTCATTTCACCTATAAAATAACAAAACACTACCTTTCTCGACAATTAAGCATAATTAATCAATTTAATGTAAAAAATGCATGAAACTCTATTTTAAATTAAGCTAATAAAGACCACGAATTTCTAGCAATTTTCACACTAATCAGGAACATAGTTGCATGTTTCAGTTTAGAATAGTTTCACATTTCTGTTTTGTATAATTGCACGCTTCTAAAATGCACTATGAGTGCACGGTGCACTCGGGTGCAAATGAGACTCACTCTTAATCAAATTATAATGAGTGATGCTTGTGTGCACTAATTGCACAAGATGCAATTGGTGCAATTGGATTCAATTTTAATGAACCATAAACCTTAAATCATAAACCATATACCCAAACCTAAACCATGAACTTTAAACCATAAACCATTCGGGTCGGGATACCCATTAATCAGTAGGGGCGGGTTCGGCCCTGTCCTGGTGAAAAAGAAAACTAAATATAAAAAATTAATCTAAACTAAACCCTAAACTGCTAAACATGAATCATTCGGGCTGAGTTCGGGTCAGGTGAAAAAAACTTTAAACAAAAAAAATTAATAATAATAATTACACAAATTCTAAATTGGTGCAAATGGTGCAGAGGAGAATTTGCAAATTATAGTATCTTTCACATTTCGACAGATGGACAACAATAACAAATTACATATATCCAAAAAAATTGACTCGAGGGCTTTGATGTTCAGACTCTTCAGAGTATTCAAGTTTGATCTGGCCAAACTATTTTTTCTATTTATATTTAATTTCGTATTTTATTATGTCAATCTACCCACGTGTAAATTGAAATATTAATTTATGGAATATTATATATTTAAAAATAAAATAAAATAAAATATTTTAGAGCAAAAATGTAAGCATACTTCACACTTCATCTATATATATGAATGCTGATCTAATTGTATCAGCAAATCAGAACTGAAACACATGAAAGAGTTTACACATATCAGCAAATCTAGTCCAAAAAATTCAACAAGTTTATGCAATCTAGTCTATATAACAACATACATCAAAAAAGAAGCAAGAAAACTCTACACACATAGGAATACAAGAGATTTAAGAACACGGTTATAGCTGAAGCTTAACATCGATTCGATAATCTCAAGACGTATATGTAGTTATACTCGCTGTTTCACCACCTCCCATTATCCACACTTAGATTTCCTTCCACCATTTCCTTATCAGATGATTCATACAAATTCTCAAGCCTTTCTTTAAGGGGATTGTCACTAAGTGCATCACTTATAGCTTCCTTGATTTCTGCTTCTAGCTTCTTCACTTTTTCCGACGTGGGATCCTTGATAGCTTCTTCTTTCAACTCATCTATTTTCCAACCAAGTCCTTTTTCGTCTATAGCCTTCTCGATTTCCTGCTTGATCTCTCTGTCTATTTTCACTATCTGCTCTCTCAATGCGTGGGACGGGTTAAGCTTGTCCCGTTTCGTGGTCCCCACAACCTGCAAGCTCGAAGATCTTAGAACGTCCGCGAGCTTCTCCTTAACTTCTTCAGCCACGTGCGTGACATTCTCGTCCAATGGATCCCCTCTTGACAGCTTCTCCCTAGCACTTTGCAGCATGTCCATTTTAGCTATTATATCAGATGACAGCTTCCGGTTAAGATCACTTTTTAGCTTCTCACTGTTTTCTTTAAGCTCAAGAACCTTGGTGACGACGTCCATCATTTGGAGCCTTTTCTTTAACCCAAGATACGCGCCAGGGCGTGACAGGTTTCTCTTGAACTCTTGAACTATTTTATCTGCTTTTTCATTCAGATTCTGCATCAAGGCTTGATCAGGGTTAGGGGACTTAGCTAGTTCTAAGTTAAGAGACTCAATATGGTCCATTAATCCCATTGAAATGAATGCTTTGGTCATTTCTTGATCCAGTTCTTCTTCAAGCTTCTCGACTTTCTGATGGGTGATTGGATCAGACGGTCCCTTGGCCTCAAGTATCGTTTTCTTGAGATCCTCAAGCTCAGATTCAATGTCAGCAAACTTTGGCGCGTTCAACTCTGACTCTTTCATATTGCGTCTCCTTTCAGGTTCCACCACGACACCCTCTCTTACCCCCACGCTTCCAATTGACCGGAATTTGAGCCTTCGGTGTTCAAGTAGCTCTTCGGTGCTCATCCTCGACAACTCCTGGACCAAGTGAGGCGAGGGACATAAAAGTCGAGATGGAAATCAAGAAAGCATTAAAGATTGACAAATAATTCTATGCACCAGTGCAACTCAAGTGCATTTTCAAAGATATTTGTTGATCAGTATTAGTTGTTTGCACTGAACAGTATTAGTTGTGAACTAGTATCTTTAATCCAACATTTTACCTCCATTTCCTTGAGAATAGCATCTTTAATCATCAGAGATGTCCAAACAGGATCAGCATGTGCACCACCAAGAGGTTCCTGTATATCATTGAACAACAAATCAAACCAAGATGTTATTTCAGTAATTTCGTACTTCTTATCGTATCGTAACAATAGTTTCCTTCAAGCATCTGCTAATTGGATTGGTGTGCTTACAGGAATGATCCCATCTGCTATCTTCAGTTTGTAATGTTCTTGAGCAGTAATCCTCAGCTTCTCAGCTGCCTAATCAAATAGCAAACAAAATAAAATAAAAAATCATTTAAAATTTATACTGCAGGAATAGCCATTCATCAATTCATCTAGTTAAATATATACCTTAGGAGCTGCTTTTGATGACTTCCACAAAATAGCTGCACAAGCTTCAGGACTAACAGCAGCCAAAGAAAAAAGTGAATATAAACGATTATTTAGAGATATAATGCACGTACGAGTCAACACAAGTTTCACCTTGCAACATAAAAAGCAGAATTTTCGAGCATCAACAATTTGTTTGCACAAGCTATTGCGAGAGCACCACCTGAACCACCTTCACCCGTTACTATTGTGATGATCGGAACTTTAAGGCCAAACATAGTCCTCAGGTTTTGAGCTATCGCTTCACCCTGTGGGTTGTAAATCATTGTGAAAAAATATTTAAATTAAGTCCAATGATTATCATCAAATTAAAACAGCAACCACATACATACCTGTCCTAGTTCCTCGGATTTCAGATCAGCAAAGGCCCCAGGAGTGTCGACAAATGTAACAATGGGAAACCCGTGATGATCAGCGTACTTCATCATCCTCAACGCCTTTCTATAACTGACCATAAGCAATTCAATAGTGTTAATGACAGATATTCTTGTATCTGCTCTTAAACTGGTTGTAGAAAGAAACGTACGTACCCATGAGGAGTTGGCATTGCAAAGTTACGCATGATGTTTTCTTTCGTGTTCCTTCCTTTTTGATGTCCTATGAACATGTAGCTTCGACCCTCTATGCTTCCTATACCAGTCACGATAGCTGGATCGTCATAGCCCGCACGATCTCCATGGAGCTCCACCCACTTTTTGATGAGAACGTATTCCGTTAAGTCTCCATTTGTTTATATAAGAAACAGTTTGTGATGAGAAAATGTTTAAGATGTACCTTCTCTGTGATGTTTAAGATATGATCAAGGACGGTAGGTCTGTTTGGATGTCGAGCAATGCTAAGGCGTTGGATTGGAGTCAAATGTGTGTATAAATCCTTGAGAGCCTGAAACAAAAGAATGCTAGACTGCTTAACAATTGGAACTACTTGCTATCAATAATACAATTTTTTAGTGCAAGCTTGTATGTACTAGAGAGCATTTTTATGAAAACAAGACATATTTCTTCGAATTCATACTTGACTTCTATCATAATCTACCTGTTGATACTTGTTTTCCAGAGCATTAATTTGGTCAGTGAAATCTAATCCAGTATCACCAGCCATTCTCTCAACCTGTACAAAGACCAAAAAAAACGGAGCAGCAATGTATAACTATACTGTATACCTATATCAGAAAGCCCTCAAAAAATGAAGCAATCCGAAATACGACAATAGGTGGCAAGATTAACCTCAAGGATCTTCTGCTCCAAATCAATCAATGGCTTCTCAAAAGCAAGTGTTACTGGTTTAGGCTTTTCTTCTAGAGGCTTAAAATGTGAAAGATAAGCCAATGGTGTCTTGCTTTCTGGATCAATGTTATCCGGCCATGGATACTCATGTTTCTTCCCTTTCCTAACTCCACAAACGACACGAAATTTCTTCCCATTTCCTAGCCTTGAACCTCCAAAATCCTTCAACTGTATACCATTTGATTTTCGTGATAACTTTGTATGAGTATCACTAGCCAAGAATGTATTTGAAACATGGGAATTAAACCCGGAAACTAACCCATTATACCCTCTTTTTCCTCTCCCACAATTCCCAGATATTAGAGATACAGTAGTAGCCATTTCAACTATTCACAAACATTGACATCTGCAGATAAAAAGGAAAGCAGAATTCTGAGAAAAACTAAATAATTACATCATCCAACTTCTCTAAATGCACAAATATTGCTTATTATATCTACTTTCTATGTCATTTAGCTCAGACAATTGAAAAATCACAGGTTTCACACAATCTTCAGCATCCCAAATGTTATATCAAACATAATTCAAGAAACTCACAGGTGGAAAACATAATTTACACAACAAAGGTAAAATAAAGCGTGGAATTCAATTAAAAAACGAGGAGAATTATATTGCAAGAAGCTAAGATAATCTTATAAAGCACACTTACCTGAGTGAATCAAGAAATACGAAAACTTCAACACAATTGAAGTAAGAATTTTGAGGGGCTTGAGAACCCAGAAATTAACCAACGGTTCTGATATCTTAAATGCAAAAAGACAGATGAAAATAGAATGTCTCCGTATGTTGTGATGATTGATAATGCTAAAAAAAAAACTTTAGTCTAATTAAAAAAGTCTAAATGAATTGTTTGTAAAGTAAAACTATCTTTGTAGATTTTTCTATTTTATATCAATAATAATATATAAAATCTTTATTTTGGATTTTCAGATACATTAAAAATATTATTTTGATAGAATTTTATTTTTATCATGATTGCGGCATTTGCATCAAGACTACAATTGTTAGATTAAAATCTAGTTTCATCCGTACTATTTTATATCAATAATAATATTATGATACATTACAAAATATTATTTTGATAGAATTTTATTTTATTATGATTGCGGCATTTGCATCAAGACTCAATTTTATAAACACACCATTTTTTAAAAAAATTATTTTATTTTTATTCTTTAACCATCATTTAATTACTTCAAATACAGTGTACTTTACTCATAAATGGACCCCATAATACAGTTATTATATATATATATATATTTTTTTTTAAACATGTGTCACATCAATCGGCATAAAATTGGTGGATAGATGGAGTACTATTTTGGTTTTATTCTCAAGTTCATACTCTATTGGGCCGAGCCCATTAGCGATACAATTTTCGGATGGAGAGAAGAAGGCATTATAAGGCTCCATTTCGGGGCCTAATTGGACAATTGGGCCCAGTTAAGAGAATCGTGGAGTCAATAATCCTCTGCATTTCGGACGCATGTGAAATTACGAAATTCATGACGTGGCAAAACGTGATTAGTTAGCTGACAATAGTTTCCCTACCCCGTCTTCTTTGTAATTCTTCCCTTTTCTCTCACACTGCAAGCACACACAAACCCGTTCCGATCCTGAGCTCAAAAAGAGCTTCGATCTTTCGCTGCAAAAACTGATCGAATTCGAGGTTATCTCTCTCTAATTCTCATGAATTTTGTGATACCAGAATTTTGCTACTTTTTTTTCCTGAGTATTTGATTCGAGCTTGAGGTTTTTCTAGGTTAGTTAGATTATTCTATTTATGCTCCATCATATCGAGTTCCTTTACATTGAATTTGATGCTGAACTTTGTGATTCTTTTATATATTTGAATTTGTGATATTTGGTCTTTTTTCCTAGTTAATGCTTCATTTCTGTATGTGAAATGAGTTAATGAGAGAGTCTTCTGTTTTTAGGCATTCTACTGGGTGGTGGGGAACTAATACGACGAGGATAGCTTAAACATGGTAAGATGATTTCTCGATTCTATAAGGATATTTGAGTAGTAGTATGGTTTGGAGTTTCTATTAATATTGACTGTACTTGATGATTTTCAGTCCGCGCTCTTCAATTTTCATTCATTCCTGACAGTAGTGTTGTTAGGCGTCTGTGCCTGCACATATGTGAAGATTCATTTTCCAGCACTTTTTGAGCGGAGAACTGGGTAAGTTTTTTGGTGCAGATTGATACTACAAGTTGATAATTTCTAAACCTTTTGTTTGTAAATAATAGTTTACCAGTTTTCTAAAACATGGGAAATTTACTGTAGGTGAGTTAGGTATTGGCCATTATAAGATGAATTTAACTGTTTTAGCTGGTTATGTGGCTTCACGTGACAAAATCATCGAAAATAAAGATATGCCACTCACAGTAGATCATGTTTAATGCATTATCTATATGGCAAATTTAAACTTGAACATTTGGAAAGTTGGTTGAGTCGTTGCCCTCTGTCCCTGCTCTTTGATTGTGGTGCTTTACACCAACATATGGATAAATTCTTTTCTTTTCTGTATTCAAATGGTCAAAGGGAAGGCTGCCACTTTATAAGTTTGGATATGTTCCTAAATCTTTTGAATCTTATGCATGAAGTTTATTCTATGATTGTTTATTTTGCATTGCATGTCATTTTCTCCATAATCCTGTGTCTCTATTTACACTCTAATATGGTGCTGTTATGGCAGGTTTCGAGGTGTATTCTGGAAGGCTGCTAGAATAGGTACCATTTGTTAAATTGACTTGAGTTGCAGCACTTGATTGTTCAGATTTCAGAACATAATAATACTATATCGAAAACATATCTGTTCGAACAAATTATATAAGATGAGAAAGGACCAGGCTTCAAAGTCTTTTAAACTTGTTAATATCACTAGAGCTCTCTTAATTGCTAAGTGCTAACCTTTTCATTTCTAAGAACCTGAAACCATTTAGGGCTCCAACATGAAAGCAGCTGAGGGAACAATATCCCTTTGGTTTAGATGGTAATTATAGAAGCATCTTTACTAGGATTAGATGTTTCTCAGCTGCTTAACAAAATCCCTATGATTAGTGTGATTTAGTAATTGATGAATGTGGCAAAATGATGAGGGTCTTTTGGTTCAGTGTTCCTTTACATTCTACCTTTGCTTTATGGTCCACTGTTATATCCGCCAATATAACATGAATTATTCTTGCAATACAATACTTATGAAAAGCTTTCTAAATTTGTTGCATCTTTTTGTCAATCAATGACTAAGTGGCAATGTCCTGTAACAGGAGAGAGACTGAGTCCTTGGGTGGCTATAGTATGCTTGTCAATGGGGGTTTCAATAATCTTCTTCTAGAAAGGGATTTATGAACGTCGGAAGCAATCTCCAACGCCCTTATGAGGTTTCTACTGATCATGTACTTTGTTATATAGGTGAAACTTAAACTAAAGATTTATTTGTATGCCATGGCCTTTGCAATACTGGTATAAGTTGATGATCACGTTGCTTCTTTATTTGAGAGTTGTATGTAAGGAAGTTGCACCTTTTTTTTTTCTGGTGTTTCGAATTTAGCTGTCCACAGGACACTGATGATGCACAATATAATTTGGATGGAATTACAAATGTTGATGGATATTGTATTACTGTGTAATTTGCAAGAGTACTATCTTGCTGGTCGAGGTTTTTAGTAGACACGTTTATGTTATTAGTAATTTTAGATATATGTACTTAATTTTAAATAAAATTTCAATGGATTATGCTGTTGGAATCGTTGTTAGAATTTGTAATTCCAGCAGTTGAAATTCCAATGGCCAACCAAGAATTACTATTACAATTGGCGTTGAAATTTGAGTAGGAAAAAATTTCAAAGATCAATGGTACTTGAAAGTATTTTTTCTTTTTTTACCAATGATTCCTATTAATGAGTCTCACAAAATAAAATTTGTGAGTCGGCCTTACTCAAGACTATCTCATAAAATTACATAAAAAATAGAATAGAAGATTTGAACTTACATATTGCAAATTATTTATTATTAACAATGACTGACATATTGTAAAAAAATTAAAGTGTGGAGAAATTCAGATCATATTCACTCAGAAATGTAAAACATTGGGGAAGTCGATTTGCTTTACAACTAAAAGTAGAGAAATGAACTCTTATGAAATGACATCACAATATCCATCCAAGTATCTTGATTGTAAAATATCATTGAGATATGAATATTGCTCTTTCTGTAGCATGAATCATGGTAAAAGACCAGTTACAAGTTGAAAATTCATATGGACGAATCTTCTTATATGCGTTACACAAGATCTTATACTAAGTCTAAGCAATGCATCAGCTGTGGAAACTGTAAGAAGATTCATTTAATCGAAATCAAAGCGGTCGGAACTTTGAAATTGAGAGGCACACAACTGACAACATAAATTGTAATCTTATGCTTGATCCTTCTGAAAACCAGGATCCCCTCCCCTCCCCACTGGACAACTGCAAGAATTATCTTCTTAATCGGTTTCTTTTCACGTCTGATTTTTGCAGGTTCTTCTTTGGTGGTATAGTTAGCTGCTGCAGCTGAGGGTTGGCTTTCTTGATCAGGTTCGGATTCGGAGCCCCAGTGAAGCGGATAGCTTCTCAAGAAAACGCGTCTGGTGTTGTAGTCTTCGTAACGAAAACTTCTCGCTCTCGTCCCATCAAATTCCTCCATGCCTCTGTTTGCTAGTAACAACCACCTTTGAGCCAACTCATATGCTTTTATAGGTGTTGTGATTCTATGTTAATGTGTGTATGTGTTGTATCTCAAATATTAAAATAACAAGCCCTATTGATTGTATATACTATGACACTATGTTGGTGTTGTCTTGTGTGTGTGTCCTTTTCTGGCCTTTCCAGCAGAATTGTTGTTGGTTATGAATGCTTTCTTATATTTGTTTAATGGCAGAGCATGACAGGTAAAATGCCTTTCTCTATTGTCTATGCTGCTGCATTATCTAGGTAATCTGTGTGATTGATTTTCAATCTTCTAAACAATTCAGGATTACAACTTAATAATAGATACAAAATAGTTAAATATACGTGGACAATATTTGCACTTTTACGTGCAATTTTAACTATATATACAATTTTATTTATATCTATTAATAACTTGCATCAAAAAATTGTAGTTATCAATAACTTTTCCTTTATTTTCATTATTGATACGAGCCCTTTTTGTACTTTTTGGTTTGTCCAACTTATTGTTCTTGTCCATGCTAGGATACTATCCACCAAGTATTCTGATTATATTCAAGGATATTCCATCACATATAATATAATGATTTCTCATTTAAATATTTGGATCATACTCTCATTTAAAACATAATTAAATTGTAGTTTTTTTTTTATATCGAACAAATAGTGACTCGAACCCAAAACTTCAAGATATAAGTATAATTCTAACCACCAAACACGAGTCTCTAACCACCTGAACTATTCCACTTCATCATAATTAAGTTGTGGGCTCGTGAGCTCATGAGTTATACAGTATAATACATGAAATTTGTCGCTTTCAATGAGACCGTATCATAGATAAAAAAAAAAAACTCAAATAATTAAAGTTAGCTAGTTATTACTTATGATGTATCGTTCGAAAATAAATTTGAATTTCGTTAATAAATTAAATAATTGAGTTTGAAATTGGTGTCCCATTATGAAATGCAATTCATGCAATAAATGGGGTCGTTTTCGACGTGCCTTCCCTGCTTCCCATGGTGACATGGTTATTAGTGCCGTCAACGGCGAGCTGTTTAGACTAGACTACTGCCTTTTTCTTTTACTCTTTTTTATAAATATGCAGTGAAAATAATGTTTATAATATTATACGTAACTAAAAAACTCATAAAGTAAAAGAAGTAATACCCACCCACAATTTCAGTGTTTTATTATTATCTGGTAGATCAGTAATTTTATTACTCCAATCGGGGGATCATATAGCATTATGTTGTCGTTTAGCTACAGTTGTCATGATCGATGAAATAATATATACCTAAATTAAAAATAGAGAATAATTAATTATCTACCCAAATTGAGCACATTATAGTTTGTAACGCGTGTTGCGTTAAACAAGCCATAAATAGACCAAGATATAAAACATTCCATTATTTTGACATATTAATGATCGACACATCATATAAACGATTTAGACATTAATTATTTAAGAAAGAGGCCAAATGTCTATCATTTGTTATTGATGAAAATCTAAAAATTATCATAAATCAACCAACTAAAAAAAACACTAAATAATTAAATATATAAAACATTTTCTAAAAAGTGATTGTTTTTGTTCATCAATTATAATTTTTTGAAAATTAAAGTTTTTTGTATCATGCTTTGATGAGACTTTGTTTATTTAAAAGATTATAATTTTCAAGGCAATTAATTAATTAAATAAATGAGTTAGTAGCAGATCGCCAACCGGCTTGTTGGGCAAAATTGGTAAGGTCTGGCCCAACCGTTTTGGATCACCGATTATGGAGAATTAATGATCGACACATCATATAAACGATTGAGACATTAATTGTTTAAAAGATTATAATTTTCAAGGCAATAAATTAATTAATCATATTAGTAGCAGATCGCCAACCGGCTTGTTGGGCCAAATTGGTAAGGTCGGGCCCAACCGTATTTGGATCAGCGATTTTAGAGAATGTAATTGGGTCAAGTCGAACAAATAGAATATTAGGCGCTTGAATTATAGTTTAACCAAAATTCAAAACCACACTTTGGAACTAACATTACTACCAAGACGAAGGAAAAGAAAAAAAATATTATTCCATCCAAAAAAATATGCTCCTCCCATAATTTACCTGGAAAAAGTCAGGAACATCAGCCTGTTTTTCTCTCCAATTTAATCGGATATTCCATTTAAAATTTAAGAGCACTAATAATCCTCCATTGTTTCAGAACAATGGGACATCCAATCACGTGTCAGTTTAATAATAGGATTAAATCTTTTCCATTTACTACGCAGGAAAAGAGCGGTAGTTAATTTTTCTTGTTGAGCTAGACACAAAAATAATAGCAGCAACAAAATATATTATTTTACTTTCATATTCAATTTTCGCTTTCGATTCGACCCTTGAATCAGAGCTGTAAAATTAATTCTGGGGTGTTTTTTCTGAGGTAAAAAAGATTGAAATAAACAAGAGAAAATGGCATCATTCACAGGAACTTTGGATAAATGCAAGGCGTGTGACAAGACTGTTTATTTCGTTGATTTGTTGTCTGCTGATGGAGCAACTTACCATAAATCCTGCTTCAAATGCAGCCATTGCAAAGGCACTCTTGTGGTGTGTAATGTTAATATATGTATATCATGTATTTGTTTTAAATTGATTTTGGTTTAATTTATTTCTTGTTGGAATTTTTTTTATGGGAATTACTTTATGATGTGTCTCAACAAATTGGTATTTATGATACTATTCATTTTAGGTGCGTATCACATAATTTTATAACGAAAATTGGTAATTAAAGGGGTCATCTTTATATTAAATTTTATTTTTAATTGGCAGATGAGCAACTACTCTTCCATGGATGGAGTTCTCTACTGCAAGACTCATTTCGAACAACTATTCAAGGAATCTGGAAATTTTAGTAAAAACTTCGGTAATTATTTATTGCATTATAATCGACATGATTAATTCACCTAAATCCTTTATTTACTTTTTTTTGCTGATTTTTATTTGGTTTTGATGAATTTTAATTGAGCAGCAAAGCATGAGAGAGACAATTCTCTGGTAAGTGTCTTATCCCACATGCTAATTTATAGTTCTTTTTTATAAAACAAAAAGAATAGTCTTTTTTATCCTGACCCAAAAAAAAAATAAATTATAAAACAAAAACAAAAAACGTCGCCTGAGAGATTCGAACTCTCGCGGGGAAACCCCATGTACTTAGCAGGCACACGCCTTAACCACTCGGCCAAAGCGACTTGTTTGTTAAATGTCAAACTTTTAGGATTGATATATGATATTTTATCCTATACAAATTCTATTGATTTTATTACACGTCAAACGTCATTTGCATTAAACAATGTTGATGTTATCAATAATCATCTCCATGACATGAATTAAAAATTGATATTGAAGTATATATGTTTTAAAAAAAAAGTATATATAAGATGAAATATTTTGAAATATGATATGTTATTTTTATACAAAAAAATTGGAAAAACTTCAAAATTTTCAAAATTATAGCATCTCCTTTGGTTATACGTATGCAGTCCAGGGCACCAAGCAAAGTCTCTGAAATGTTCTGTGGAACCCAAGATAAATGCCACGCTTGCAACAAAACTGTCTATCCATTAGAGAAGGTAACACAATACTACTATATATATATGCAACCTTAATTTTAATTTCCCATGATTCCCCCATATACATATATATATATAGGTAAAATTGATTTTTGTCCCGTAACTTAGAGCCATTTTAATTTTGGTCGTGTAATTATATTTAGGTGGTAATGGAGGGAGAACCATTCCACAAATCATGCTTCAAATGTGCTCATGGTGGGTGCCCACTCACACAAGCATCCTATGCTGCTCTTGATGGTGTCCTCTACTGTAAGCACCATTTCCAGCAGCTATTTATGGAGAAAGGAAACTACCAGCATGTTCTAGAAGCTGCCACTAATAGAAAGAGCGCCGTCGAGCGCGTTGACCTCGAATCTGACGACCAACCGCCCGAAGAGGCCGAGGCAGAGGCCAAAGATGAGGCTGAGGAGGAGGCGAAACCGGATTCTGACCCAGAGTCAAAAGACCAACCTTGAAATTATGTTTAATTTTCATGGATTTCAATTTTAGGTTTAATTAATTATCAGCGTTTATTTTCCAACTTCTATTCTTTAATTTTGTTATCGATCGCCAACTGACATTTTTTTTGTTTGATTTTCAGTGGTATGTAGTATGTTGTTTATTATTGCAATTCCTATGATCATCACATTTTTGTGTGGGGGACACTTTTTCCCCAGTTTTGGAACAAGTTTGTATACCTTATTGGCTATTAAGAAAATCCTTATACTCCGTACAACTTGTGGTGCTTAATTTACTTTTTATGCATGGTTCAATTTACTTTTTATATATGTGCTTTTGTGTCTTTACATGCAAATTCAAAATTTAATGACATTAAGTTGTGTGTGTGTATTGAGGCTTTTTTTCTTTTTCTTTTTGCAACAGCGTGAATTGAGATTTTGATTTGAAATATCAAGTGATCAAACGAATTCATTAAACCCACTTATTAGAACTCATGTTTTAATTTGTTTGGATCTATGAGAAAAATTCAAACACATTGGGAGGCAAAATTTGATCCAGCATTCAAAATTTTAATTTCTCTCATTTTTAGCATGTGTATATCAATATACTAGTGACATTATATGTGTTTTATCGTGTTTTTTACTTTGTGCGGGACAAGTGTTCCTATTTTCTATGTGCGTGTGTGACTATATTAATATATATATGTAAGAGAGAATTGATGAGATAATAATTAAATCTACTAAATAACAATATTTATATATATATATATACATATTTATTTGATTAAATTTTTTAAATGATGATATCCTTTTTTACCAGCACATATGAATTTAATAGTAAAATTTTACAAGACAATCTACATCAATTTAAATATAAATTTTTTTTTATAAAAATCGGAAAAATAATCATGTGCCATCTTAAAGAATTCGCGGACTATTGGAAGTCCAGACCAAGCTTTCAAACCGTGTCCAAAAATTGATGCTATATTGCCCACTGGGCCCACTAGGCCCATTTAGCTTTGTTTAATTAGTTAATTTTGCAGCCGTAGGAAATTATTAAAAAAAAAAAGCTTAAGAATGACCCAAATAATCTTGAAATCCTACTTCAATCCAAATATACTATTTTCCACCAATTTTTTACGTGGATCATGATCAAAGGGTTTCAAAATTTCATGAATTACGTGGGGATTGAGTTTTTCATTATTTCAATACAGATGATCAAATTTATAACATATATACTCAATTGAATTCCTAATTCTCAAACTGTCAAACAGATTATCAAATCATACTCGATTGATTATTGAAATACTTATCATGACTCATCAATATGATATTTCACATAAATTGATAGATGGAAGTGTGATAAAAAAATAGAGAGAATAACATAATTCCAAACACCCTCAATCATAATCATAATCATAATCATAATCATAATTCAAGCATCCTACTATCCTAAATCAGGTAAAGTCTATATCATCATTGTATTTGTCCATCAAGTATATGTTATGTACACGGTCCTATCACTGATATAGTTGAACTTTGTATTGAATATTTTTTTGTTTTTCTTGACCCATTGTATTAAATAGTCTAAGAGGCTAGGTTAGGTGGGATTCATTTCATGGTTTTCTGCAATCCTTCTTGCAAACTAAAGGCTCTTCCCTTTCTGTCTTTTCTCTTTTAATTATATAAATTGAGACTACATATGATTTTATACACCATGCGTATTAAATCATATCACAAATGTCTAGTATTGTTGGTATTAGAAAAAATAATAATTAACCACAAGATTTAATATAAATTGAAATAAAAAAGTCATAACTGCTCCAAACTTGTTTACTACTTTTAAATGAATTTATCTAATAAACCCATAAAATTAAGGATTCTAGATATTTATTTATGTAGATGTATTGATTATAAATGATTTCTTGCATAATCAAACAATTTTTCTTAATTGAAAAGAATACAAATGTAGTTGCGAAGAATATACTCAAGTAAGCTATAAGAAGATGTGGTTAGTAATGCTTCAATGTCCTATTCAATATTTCACACAATTACACTTTCCAACAAATTGACAATATTTTCATTTCTTACATATTTTTCTCTCTTGAAACGTAGGTTTTTTTTTGGAGCTATCCGCCTAGTTGGAATTTATCTATTAATTCATATATAGTGCATCAAATTATAGCTATTGAAAAGATTTATATATGTTGAAAACATAATTAAAGAAAAATAAAATTAATAAATACAATATGCACTATTTAAATTCGTTTAGTTTTTTTTTTTTTTTTTATCAGTCCTCTAGTGATATATTTAATAAATATTGACGATTTTACGCACACAAAAAAGAACGAGATATTATTGTACGTGACTTTTGGAGGGCGTATAAGTAATTATTTAAGAAAATAGTCTTTACATGAATTGCAAAGGCCAAATACACTACATATACACATGAAAAAGTTGGGTAGACTAAAAATCTAAATACAATTTCACGGGGTCCACGCAATATTTAAAATTGCTTTATTCATCATCCTCCAATACCAATACCAATATATATTGCAAATAAAATTCCTATATTTAATATATTTATTTATTTAGCTTCCCAAACGGAGGGAAGAACAGAAGGCGGACGGCAAATGAATCTGCCGTCAAATTGGCCGTTCTGAAACCAGTGTTGTTAACACTTCCGTCACTTTCTCCTTCTCCTTAATATTTCCGCCTCCATTTTTTTTACCTCAGTTTCACGCTTCAATTTCTGCTCTCTCTGCTTTCCATTGGTCAGTTCTCTCCCCATTCTCTCTCTCACGCACTTAATCGCAGCTGGTTTTTGTTTTGGTGCTATGCTCTTGTAATTTCTGAACTATTTGGAGATTGATAACTGTGATTTTGGATTTGAAATAGCTTTGGAAAAAGGTTTGATTCGATTTTTGGTGTTTTAATTTTGTGAAACTGTTGGAGTTGAGTTGTGTGCCAAGTGTTTGGTATAAGGTCGATGAGAGTGCAGTTAGTAGTGCGGACTCAACATCTATATGTTTGATTGTGATAATTGCAATGATAAGCAGCTGAAATGCCGCATTTGATCTCCAATTGTCGCAGATATTTCAGCATATGTAGAAGTTGCTGGAAAAATACGCTTTACTTACTCGGATGAAAAATGTGGAGAGAGAGATTGAATAAATTTGATGATTCATGCATATCTCTGTCTGTGTTACGATATTAGTATTCCTCAATTTAAAATTGTGTGCTCTAATGGCTGCATTAAAACTACTTAGATAGATGTATTATTCTGAGAGATCCTGTTGGCAGTAGAGTGAAAACTGCAGTTGCTACATTATAGACGAATCATTTTGTTCAATTGTGTTATAGTTCTTGAAGTTTATGTGTCATATGTTAAATACACATTTTCTATTTATTCATAATGCACTTAAAGAGATGCTGATAAGTTTGATAGTGTTTGCATGTACCACCTGCATTGCAATATGAGTATTTGTCGATTATAATGAGTGTGTGCTAGTTACTGCATGAAATTGTATAGATGCATTATCTGAAAGATCCTCATGGAAGTAGAGCAAGAACTGCAATTGTTACTGATAGAGATACATTTCCAATTCATTAATTTGTTCTAGCCTTATAGGTCCTTGAAGTATATGTTTCTTTATGCTGCTTCCTTTGTTCCATTTTTTCAGATTGATCTGAAGCTAATGTAGTTTTAGAATGTAAATGTAAAACATGCTGATGAATATTTGCTCTTTCCAAAATAGAAGGAGCGATGAATGTTGCATATAGTCTATCTCAGTCAAATGTTCTTTGCGGAGGTGAAGTCGCTGGCTGCAGGGCACGGGAACAATCGAACTTGACAACTAGTTTGAAGTATAAGTGTTTTCACAGGAAATCTTTTGGAGATTCAAGAATTTCTTCGAAAACAAATTCACCGAAGAAGTTGAAGAAAATCACTACATATTGTGTTAGTTCAGCCAGTACCAGCACTCTGAATAGAGGCAATTTCTGGTGTTGGTCATATAGTGGCTCTTCCTTGTACAACTCTGGAAATCTTATTAAATTTTCAAAGCATGTGGTCCTGCCACGATGTCAGGGAAGTGAATCAGTAGCTTATCTCAATGAAAATGACAGCGAAACGGAAGTCGTTCAGACTGGTGAGAATGAGACCAGCCATGAATCAAATGCCTCTGGGGTAACTGGTGAGGAAGGAGTTCAGGATCCTAGTTTGGATGAATTGAGGGAATCTTTGCAGAAGGCATTGAAAGAATTAGAAGTTGCACGGCTAAGCAGTGCAATGTTTGAGGAAAAAGCTCAGAAGATATCAGAAGCTGCTATAGCCATGAAGGATGAAGCAGCAAATGCTTGGGATGATGTAAATGCAGCCCTCAGTAACGTCCAAGATATTATAAATGAAGAGAGCATTGCCAAAGAAGTGGTTCAGAAAGCGACGATGGCCCTTTCTTTGGCCGAAACAATACTCAACACGGCTGTTGACTCACGAAAGATTGCAAAAGAAACAAATGGGTCTCCCAAATCTTCTAATGAAAGTGACTCTGAGTATGATAATGGAGGGGAAGAATCAAGTGAAGAGAAAACGCTCATGGATGCTCAGCAGGACGTAAACGAATGTCGAGAACATCTAGAAAATTGTGAGGCTGAACTCAAAAGGGTGCAGAGCAGAAAAGAAGAATTACAAAAGGAAGTGGACCGCTTGAATGTAGTTGCAGAGCAAGCACAAACCAAGGCTAATAAAGCAGAGGAAGAAGTCGCAAATATTATGCTTTTAGCAGAGAAAGCTGTCGCTTATGAACTTGAGGCTGCACAGTGTGCTGATGAGGCTGATATTGAACTACAGAGGGCAGAAAAGAACCTTGCAGTTTCCAGCATTGAGACTTTAGACTTTGCCATTGAAGGAACTAACATAGAGATGTCTCAAGGAAGTGCTGCAGATGTTATTGATAAAGACTGGGAAATGCCAGCTGAGATTGCAGAGTTACTTGAACCTTTATCAGATGGCCAGCCTGAGGAATCAAGTTTGTCGTATGAGAGTGACAAAGAGAATGGAAAACCAACTGGTGACTTATTGAATGAGAATGAAGCAGATGAAGAGAAGTTAAAATCTATCCAAAGTAGGATACAGGAAATGCAGAAGGAATCGACAAAGGAAACTTCTCCTCTAAGTGCTCCAAAAGCATTACTGAAGAAATCATCCCGGTTCTTTTCTGCATCTTTTTTCTCTTTTACTGCAGATGAGGAAGAGTTCGCACCAGGTGCAGTTTTTCATGGTCTTGCAGAGTTTGCAACAAAGCAATTGCCAAAGCTGGTTTTTGGATCACTACTTGTGGGAGCAGGGTATGCTCAATATTGTATTGGACAGTTCCACTGCATTCTAACAAAGGCTAAATTACTTATATTATACATGCTTTTAATTTATCTATGAAATTAAAATTGTCATTAATGCCTCAATGAAATAAAAATGAATATTTCAAAATGCAAGTTATGCTTCTTTTGCTTTCTATATATGCAAGCAAACATGCTGATCTTTTAAACACTGTTAAAATTAATTGCAGAATTGCATTTTATGTCAACCGAGGGGAAAGGGTTGGTCAGCTATTGCGACAGCCAGACTTCATCACCACTGGTATTGATGAAGTATCAACTACTGCAAAGCCTCTGGTCCGACAAATAAAAAAACTCCCTGCTAAAATGAAGAAACTAATGGAGATGCTTCCTCATCAAGAGGCATGACATCTGTTGATATTTTACTTGTCTAGTATAAGAGATTTTCAATCTATTGTGCCTCAATATGATATGTGCGTGTGCCGCTTTTCAGTTAACAGTTACTTTTTTATTTTCTCCAGGTAAGCGAGGAAGAAGCTTCCCTCTTTGACATGCTGTGGTTACTGCTTGCAAGTGTCATATTTGTGCCACTTTTCCAGAAAATCCCTGGAGGTAAGAGTAATGAGTGTTTCGTTCCCGAGAATTGCGGGTTTAGTTATAAAAAGAGAGGGTTTGCAGCCAGCAAGTAGTCATATGCAAAATCTTTTTCCTACTACAGTTTTTTCCCCTCATGATCTGTTATGCACCAAAAGCAGTGCCATGTGATTCAGCAGGTTGCTTGTAATAGTTTTTAGTCTCAGAATGCTACTTTGTGAATACTCTACGTACATGTGTTCGGATAGCTTTTATTTCACTCTGATTTATATATCATGATGGCTTTCTGATTTGCACATACTCTGCTCCAAATTCAGGCAGTCCTGTTCTTGGATATTTAGCTGCTGGAATTTTAATTGGACCTTATGGTCTCTCTATTATTCGCAATGTACATGGAACTAAAGCCATTGCTGAATTTGGGGTTGTCTTCTTGCTATTTAATATTGGCCTTGAGGTAGAGCCCATAACATTGTCATATTTAGCCTTCACAAAAGCTGTTATATTTCACCTTGCAGCTATATGTGCACTGGTTGTAACCTTTAATATATTATTTAATGACAGCTCTCTGTTGAAAGATTAAGTTCCATGAAGAAATACGTGTTTGGTTTTGGCTCGGCTCAGGTGACTGCAAAGTGCAAACTTTGTTAATTTTTATTTTTGAGTGCTGCATGATCATGGCAATCATACATAATTTCCATAAGTTTCTGACCTGTATGATGAATGTAGGTGTTGGTGACCGCTGCAGCTGTTGGCTTGATTGCTCATCATGCTGCTGGTCTGGCTGGTCCTGCTGCAATTGTCATTGGGAATGGCCTTGCATTATCTTCAACTGCTGTTGTCCTTCAGGTAAACATACTCTGTTCTCAGTGTTGTATGTTGAGGACTTTTGGTTTATTATGTAGTCCCCTTTCTTAGTTTTAGCAATTGAATATTCCGCCTTTTATGTTTGCTTATTTTCCCGTATATTTTTCTTTAAATTTATTAGCAACTCCCCTGTTACCCTTTTAAAGCAAAACAAAGGCAGCTGTATCGATACGTGTGTGTGTATCTACAGGTATTGCAGGAACGTGGCGAGAGCTCATCACGCCATGGTCGATCTACATTTTCTGTATTACTTTTCCAGGTATCTGTGTTCTGGCCATTTTTGTCATCCAACCCCCTTCCCCCAGATCTATTCTGGTCTGCCTTAATTATTCCTCATTTTAGATTATTTTTGTTACATGCCCTCCATTTATGCAATTTCTATGTTTATTACAGGATTTGGCTGTGGTCGTTCTGCTTATACTAATACCCCTTATTTCACCTAGTTCATCAAAAGGAGGGGTAAAAATAATCTTTATGATATGATGCTCTGTCTTTTATGTTCCCTGGTTTCATATTCAGTCCTAGTGCCAAATTGCTAATTGGAATGGATATCTAACATGATAAATTGCTTTAGCAAGTTGCTATCAGACCACTTTCTTTATCCACTTTATCATGATTGTACTAAGCAGAAAGATTAGTTGTTGCTATTTTGGTTGGTGTTTTAATTACCATTATTTTTGGGGGATTTTAGGTCGGTTTCCAAGCCATTGCTGAAGCTCTTGGATTGGCTGCTGTAAAGGCAGTTGTTGCCATCTCAGCCATAATTGCAGGTGGACGCTTGGTAAGTATTTTAATTCTCAGGCATTTCTGGCCAACTTCTACTCCTGGTTGTGGAGCTTTGATCTTAACTAGAGTCAATTAACAATTATTTTTGGTTAAACTTTCCTCTGATCTCTTGAATCATGATTAAGTGAAGTGCCATTTTATACTATTGATGCACGCTGCTAATTAGCATTTGCTCCTACAGTATGGAATTACCATATGTTGTTCTTTTTAAATAATGGTTCAATATTCTCTCTGTTGTGCAGCTGCTTCGCCCAATATATAAGCAAATTGCTGAGAACAAAAATGCAGAAATATTCTCTGCAAATACTCTGCTTGTTATATTAGGTACTAGTCTCCTAACTGCCAGGGTAAGTAAATTCATCTTGTGATGTTTATTTGCTTGCATATCTGCTTGTGTTAGTTTTCCGTATTCCCAAAATATCCTGATTATTCTTATTTATTATATGAAAACAGGCTGGCCTTTCCATGGCTTTAGGGGCATTTTTGGCTGGCTTGCTTCTAGCGGAAACTGAATTCTCCTTGCAGGTTGAATCTGATATTGCTCCATATCGTGGCCTTCTACTGGGCCTCTTCTTCATGACGGTATGACTACATATGGTGTGACTTTATAGATTATTTGTTGTTTATGTTCAAAACCATCTTCTTTGAATTCTGAACTCTTTATAATATATTAACTAATCCTATGGTTATTTAATTTGTTGTACTTGCGAGTTTTTGTAATTGTTAGCTTCAAATTTCCCCATTCTATGTAATTGTATTTTTCCATCACACGATTCATCATTTGATTCGATTGCTTTTACCATGAACATGTTCCTGTTCCTCATTTACTGTGAATTGATTTGACCTTCCATGTTGTAATGAGTTTTCACAACTGTTCCTCCCTTGTTATTGCTTACAGAAGGTATTATTTGTTCGCAGGTCGGAATGTCCATTGATCCGAAGCTTCTTGCCTCAAATTTCCCAGTTATTTCAGGAACTCTAGGGCTTCTAATTGTTGGCAAGACCATCTTGGTTGCTCTTATTGGTAGATTTTTTGGCATTTCAATCGTATCAGCTTTAAGAGTTGGTCTTCTACTTGCACCGGGTGGAGAATTTGCTTTTGTAGCTTTTGGCGAAGCTGTTAATCAGGTTATTGAACAAATTATACCTCCTCTCATCATTAGACTGCTTAGCCCTGATATGTTGCAGTAAAATTCCCTGGAAGCTAATTTGTGTATAACCATTAGGCAAAACATTAGTTTTTAAAACACCTATTAAAGAATTGTCCTCCTTTCTCAGGGTATAATGTCATCACAGCTATCATCACTGCTTTTTCTTGTGGTTGGACTTTCTATGGCCATCACTCCATGGTTAGCTGCTGGAGGCCAATTGATAGCATCTCGGTTTGAGCTGCATGATGTTCGAAATCTGCTGCCTGTTGAAAGCGAGGTAAGGTGCCAAAATTATTAGTCGATATGATCTAATGCAGATAATGTGTTTTCATGAAGTCTGTGAAGCGCTGTAAACAGACTGGGTGAAGACATGGCTTTATCCGCTTTTCTTAAAACAGACTGGGTTTGGTTTTTTGGTTGTTTCTGGGCATGGCCCATAATTATTTTTAAAAGCCTGTGTATAATTAATGAAGCCATACATACACCATTATAACGCCCAAGGTCCCAACCAATTAAAACACAAAAATAAGAAGAATTATGGCAATTATTATCAGCGGGGAAAACTACTTCTTCCTTCTGAAAAAAAGGCAATCAAAGTTCTTCTGACTCACTATGGTACTGAGACTGAGATAATTCTTTTTTCTTGGATTCCTCCAGACGGATGATTTGCAAGATCATATAATCATATGTGGTTTTGGACGCGTTGGCCAGGTATCATAAGTCTTCAATTTAAGTTCTATAACATGCACTAATACCACTGTTGTAATTTCACTAGTTTGTGACTATAAATCTCGCCTTTTTTTTTTTTTCAATTTAATCTTACAGATTATTGCCCAGCTTCTCTCAGAACGACTGATTCCATTTGTCGCGCTTGATGTCAGGAGGTACTTCTGTTTCCTACATTGCAGTATCATTTTATTTAATTTGAAGCCATGCTTTCCACGAATTTATGCCATATGTTTAAAGTGCATCCCTGTAGTATGTATCTACAATTCTGTTCATTTTACTATTTATTTTTGCAACATATGAAGGATCTTTTTTTCTTAAGGTGTTGATGTCTTTTTCCTTTGTGTATATACATAACATTATATCCTATGGCCAAAAAAGACAAGTCGTGTTTCTGAAAAAGAAAGGTGTAAATTGAATGATCTGGCCCTCTATTTTGGCTGTGATACGCTTACTGTTAACTTTCATGATTCCAGTGATCGAGTTGCAGTTGGACGTGCACTTGACCTTCCTGTATATTTTGGTGATGCTGGTAGCCGAGAGGTAACAAAACAATCAAGATCTGATAATGGTCTTTTTGGAATTTGATGACCTCAAAAAAAGCCTGTAAAAGTAAATTGTATTGATCAAGTTTTAGTGCCTGTACATTCCGCTAATATGGGAAAAGATTTTCATGAACATGTGTTTTGATCTTATGAACTAAGGCCACTCCTTTTCTCATTAGTTTCTTATAACTGGTCATTTAGGTCCTCCATAAAGTCGGTGCTGAAAGAGCATGTGCAGCTGCAATTACTTTAGATAGTCCCGGAGCTAATTACAGAACTGTTTGGGCTTTGAGCAAGTATTTTCCCAATGTCAAAACATTCGTGCGTGCCCATGATGTTGATCATGGTCTCAATTTAGAAAAAGCTGGAGCCACTGCGGTATTTTTTTCTTTCATTAATTTTCCATCTGTTTATTGTTCATAAATCATAACAACAGTAGTCCATGCTTTAGTTATGGAGTCTTTTATTTATATATTATTTATATATTATGGATCATTGCTGCTGGAGCTTTCACTTGTAAGTAAACTTATAAAATTCTTAACAGGTTGTCCCCGAGACTTTGGAGCCAAGTTTGCAATTAGCAGCAGCAGTCCTTGCACAAGTAAGTAGATTGATCGTTACATAATACTCAACCTCATCCTTGTGTAAATGATTTTCTTTCCATTTATCAGAATATATATTGTGACGTGTGCTTACTGGACAACCTTTTTTCAGTCTTCTAAGGAAAACATTTATTTTTAATTAATGTATGATGATACTTTTTTCAGGCTAAATTGCCTATGTCAGAGATAGTGACTACAATTAACGAGTTCAGATCTCGCCATCTCTCTGAGCTTACAGAGGTACGCAAAATTTAATCATTCCTCTAAATTTCATGACAATCAAGTATCATCTGTAGATATTACAACATGGAGAAATTATAAAAGAGTTGTGATACAACCCGTCTCTCTATGCAGCTCTCTGAAACCAGTGGAAGCTCTCTTGGTTATGGATATTCTCGAATGATGACTAAACCTAAATCTCCATCTTCTGACTCTTCGGACGAGAACCACTTCACTGAAGGAACGCTGGCGATATGACTCTTTAGATACATAAGAACAAAGAGTAGAAAGAAGGAATTTTTGTTCTCCCTTGAAAATTAATAAAACGAGGTAAAGGTTGTATAGCATTTTCACTCCAACTGGTAAAAAAAATTGTACAGAATGACAGCATCAGCTGCATGAAACCGAAAGACTCGGGATCATTCGCTCCTTTGGTTCAAAATTTTGAAGATAGAACCTTTCATATGTTTAACGTGGACTTGAGATATTGATAGTTTTTTCAGCATCTTCCGTTTCTTGTTATGCAGATATTGCGTTGATCTTCTTTTGCAGCAGTATTGCAATGTATTCTGCAAAAGTTTTTAAGTTAGGACGTTAGCTAGAGTAACAAAGTTCTTCAAAAATTCTTTCAATTAAATGATGTTAGAATGTATCGTCATTAATCATGCACATTTCTCCTACTTGCAGCTTATATATATACAAGTATCCATGAGTTATTTTATTACAATATTATTTGTTAAATAGGAAAAAAACTTGAAATTGCCATTTAATCGTGACATGACTTGTTCTTACAAAAGGGTAAGTCTGGTATGTAATAGGTGCACCGTGCAGTTCATGGTGTATTTTAAAATAATTCAATTTGTTGCACTGAAATATGCAACTTGTTTATTATATTGAATTGTGCAATTATTAATATGAAAAAACAAGATGCAAGATTCAGTGTAAATAAATTGCATAATTCTAAAAAAATACTATGGAGTTCATGGTGTACTTAGTTCTAAAAAATTAATTAATTGAAAATCCAACATTTTATTTAATAGGGAGAAATTTTATTTTATATAAAATTGATATTCAATAATAATGATGTTATATTATTATATTCCGTCCCATTTCAACTTGCACACTTACTTTTTTATCGTGTTTTAGCGAGCGAGTTGTTTATTAATATTTGAAATGATAAAGTAACTTTTAAAGAGGGATATGATAGATCTATTTCTCCTCTATTATATATTTTTTAAAAAATTACTTTATCATTTCAAATACCAATAAAAAACTAGCTCGCTAAAATACGAGAAAACAATAAATGTGAAGCTTCAAATGGGACGGAGGGAGTATTATATTAAATAAATAAAAATAATAATGTGATTGCATTGGGGTAAAAATGTGCATTCGATTCACATGAACTTCTTTTTCCCTAAGTATTACTATTATATATATGCATTATTACTGTTATATATATACACACTGTTACTTTGCATATATAATTTTTTTAAATAGTAATAATACATATGCATTATAGTAATAATATTTATGCATAATAATTACACTTAAAAAAGAGAGTTAAAAAAAAAGAGTAAATGTGAACCGAATTCACAAAAAAAATCTACTTTTATTACAGATTGAACCGATTGAATAATGTGGGAGTCAAAGTTTAAATTTCGAATTTAAATAAAATGTGAATAACAAAGTCCTTAGTCAATTCGATGGATCTCAGAACAAAGGAATTAAGGAAACCAAACCTTACGTTTTGCATCAAAGTTGCAAACGTCAAAAACCCGGCCTGTTAGAACCCTACATTTACCTTTTTCCGCTTTCCCTTTAATTCTAAAACCCCTAATTCATATTTATTCCAATTTATATATCAAAGCAACAACGAAACAGCAAGCATAGCGCTGAGACTCCATTTCCAAACCCTCGGTCACAAAATGGCCTCCGCCGCAGCCACCTCTTACGCCGCCGCGATGTTCAGCTCCGCCGCCGCCGATGGCGGCTCGCGCCGAGTTTTTGCCGTTGCCGCAGTCCAGATACGCCCCATACAGAGCTCTGCCGCCCTTCTGAGAACAAGTAGAACTATCAACTCTCACGATTGTATACCTGTCTCTCGGTCTTCTTCTTCCTCCGTTGTTAATGGTAACTATTCGTTAATTGTATGCCTGCCTCAATTTTTACGCGTTAATTTTTTTGATGTAGAATTGTCTGTCGTCATATGCATGTATCAACAAACACATAATCATATAAGATAAGAGGGCATAGATAAAATAAAGGACAAGCAAGGCTAAGTATAACAATAATTTTTCGTAGCTTGCTCAAACTCGATTCATTTGAGCATACACATGTAAAAAGTCATTTTCAGAGCTTCATTTAGATGTACTTACTGAATAGCGGTTCAGAAGTTGGAATTGAAGTTTGATTGTATTCTATTTTTTCTCAAGAGTTCTGATGTTTCTTTAATATGTATTCTGGATATTCGTTTGAGTGTTATTCTTATTTCCTATGGGCATATTTTGCAGCAATGGTCACCGAGGCGTGTGCTAAGGTTATTGATGGAAAATCAGTTGCCAAACAAGTCAGAGAGGAAATAGCTGTGGAGGTCTCAAAGATGAAGGAGTCTACTGGATTTTTTCCTGGACTGGCTGTTATTCTCGTTGGAGACAGGAAAGACTCTGCAACTTACGTACGCAACAAGAAGAAAGCCTGTGAATCTGTAGGGATCAAGTCGTATGAAGTGCACTTGCCTGAAGATTCCTCAGAGCAAGAAGTGCTTAACCATATCTCAAGCTTTAATGATGATCCGGAAGTTAATGGTATCCTTGTTCAGTTGCCTCTTCCTCCCGTAAGCCTCCGATCTAAAAATTATGTTTCTTTGTGGATTTCTGGTTTTTCGATATTGTCGTGTGCGCATTATAAAGTTCACAAAATATTAAGTTAGAGAATATATCAAGATTCCTACTATTGTCTGCCTTTGTTGATTGCTATCACCTTCATGACATCACATATGTTTCTAAGCATAATGATAGCCCTTCTGAATTTTGCTCCAGAATGTTATGTTAAGGAAGTGGCTTTTTAGCTGCAATCCATCAGATATCACCATTGAAGAAGAGTTTAGAGTTCTCTGCATTGTTTATTTCTTTGTATAACTATCTGATGGTCTTTATGATTTTACCAGCATATAAATGAGCAGAATGTCTTGAATTCTGTTTGCATTGAGAAAGATGTTGATGGATTCAACCCTCTGAATATTGGTCTTCTTGCAATGAGAGATAGAGAATCACTATTTGTTCCATGCACGCCCAAAGGATGTATAGAGTTGTTGCATAGATATGGCGTCCCTATCAAGGGAAAGAGGGCCGTTGTAATCGGCAGGAGTAATATCGTTGGAATGCCTGCTGCCCTTCTCTTGCAAGTAAATATACTAATTTCATGTTCAAACTAATCAATACCGTTTTACAGACTTTATAGTTTGATCCAATTTGCCGTTATTCTAAAATTTATTGAAGAGAGAAGATGCCACTGTTAGTATTGTCCATTCAAGAACAAAAAATCCGGAGGAGATAACTAGAGAAGCAGACATAGTAATCTCTGCTGTGGGGCAGCCAAACATGGTTAGAGGTAGCTGGATCAAGCCCGGGGCTGTTGTCATTGATGTCGGAATCAATCCGGTTAATGTGAGAAACCTATTTTCTCTTTCTAATCCATTAATTAGTTCTTCTCTTACGCTGTTTATTGATTAATGTGAAGTATTTGAATCTATAGGATGCAAATAGCCCTCGTGGTTATCGACTTGTTGGAGATGTTTGCTATGAGGAGGCTAGCAAGATTGCTTCAGCTATCACCCCTGTTCCTGGGGGAGTTGGGCCTATGACCATAGCAATGCTGCTCGCTAACACACTTACTGCAGCGAAACGAGCCACCAGTTAGTGTATAAATAGCTCAAATAATGTTGATTAAGGTATATTTATTCACTGTCAACTGTTCGTTCTGTTCAATGTGATAGTTAGTAGTGTCCTCAGGATCATTCCATTTGAAATCTGCTCTTCGGCATGATGGATGGTGGTGATTTGGGGGTAACTTATCTGAAATGGGTCGGAGTATTTGATCGTTTGAGATGCAGGGCATCAATTTTGTAATTCTCCGTCTTTCCTGGCTATCGTGAAATTTTGCTAGTCGAGCACTGTATTCGACACCATGTGTTTTCTTACAAGTTTCATAAATACTAGAATTCGAGTATTAAGCAAATTCTCTCAATTGTTGAGAGCATATTTATGCTCTGCAAGCACCCAATTGACCAAATTCGTTATTATTGACACATTATTCTTGTTTCCTCCTCAACTTCTCAAGGTTAAATATAAAGCTGTTTTCTGTTTTACTTTCTGGAAATATTGCATTGCTCATTAGGCAAATCGACATGATTTCGATTTGCCAGCTTGTATCAAGAAAAACTTGAAACGATTTTGAGCTTACCTGTACTCAATCTCGCACTAAAGTATACTCAAAACCTGATTGTCTAATAAAACTTGTACTTAGCGCCTGTTTGACTCAGCCTATAAGCTCTTTAAAGTAACTCTGAGCCCTGACTGGCCCGGCTCAACTCGTCCCGATCTGGCCATCTCGATATACAAACATAAAAAATAATTATTTTATTTTAAATTAGAATTAGAATTAAAAAAAATATTTTTTAAATTATCAAAGAATTTATAAGTTCTAATGATATCCCATACTTTTTTACTAAAATTTTATAAGCTATTTATTGCTACCCTTAAAAATTACATCACAAAATGTTAAACTTTACTTATTTAAGAAAAAATTTGAAATAAGCTCAACCAAAATGTTAGCTCTTATATTTCATCCATGAAAAATTATTTGTCTTGTACACAACTAATCAAGTTCATCCATTGAGTTATTTTTCAATCAAATTAAATAAGTTACAAAACAAGTCCTATGCTTCTATAGGCTCGAAGTTATTGTGGTATAGATTCACTACACGGCCTTGATAATGTAATGACTACTGATTCAGCTCGAATGTATTCCCTCATCACATGAAAGTGGGGGAGAGTTGGATTGTCTCCACCAGAAAAACAACGTTCAAGCTTCGTCTCAGAAACCATCTCTTATCAGCAGTGTTCACTATAAATTTTCAGCATCAAGGGGGGCTATTAATTGTCTGAATGAGAAACCAACCTATGCACTTTCAAAAACTCCATTTTGTCGGAAAATTGCAGCCTTGTACTTTTTGGTCCCAAACTAATTTCCATTAGATTTTAACTGTAGACAAGATTACATTAGAAACTTGAAGAAGCATTTAAAAAAAATCTACCAAATCTTCCAAAATAAAAAATACACAAAAAAACTTTAAACATATATAGGTGGCTTTTTGTGGGGTGAAGTGTCAAACTATTTTGTGATAAGCAAAAGCCTGTGCAAAAAAAAAGGACATTATCAATGGGACTCTAATGTTTTGGGGAAAAATGAATGTAGAGAACCTTATTCTAGTAAAGAATTTATGAACCCTTCATACCTTTGGCCTCCTCATAGAGCTCCCAAAATAACCTATTCCGAAAGACGAGGAAGTATAGGCAGCTGCGATTTCAACAGCCTTCAGTTTTGCAAGAATACCAGGACTCTGATGCAGCCAACCACTTAGATACATATATTGTTTCACAGAATTATATGTATGATATTCTAAATCTATAATCTCACCAGAGCAGAAGTATCAGCTTGTACAAGTAATATTCCAGCACTCTTCTCACCTCCACACCGGTCATCTTCAAGAACATATTGCAAAACTTTCGAGCAAGCATTAACTGGACCAGACTGGGACCTACAATAGTAATTATCGATCACCTTTGCAGCAATGTGTTAATGACTCAATATCAAGACTTGAGTTCCTTGATGCTAGAACTAACTGAAAAGATAATGAATAACCAACAAAGGTTGATAGAAGAACATACAGTGATGAAGATACACAGCATTCACGAGCAGTGAATCCTTTCATTAGGTACTCTCCAGCACCACTCACACAGCAACCAACAACAAAAGGAGCTCCAATATGCCCTCTTGAGGATGCCCAGCAACCAGAACCATATGTTGCTGCTAATCCTACTCGCCCTCTAACCTGTGTCATCATTGCAAAATGAAAGTATGAGCCAGCCAAAATAAATGAATAATGGATGAAAACAAGTCAAATACACCTCAATCCCAAAAACCTCAGCTTCCAGAGCAGACACTTTAAATGAGCATAAATTTCACCGAAGAACTCAATAAAGATAATCTATGTTGGATAAATTTTATCATCTATGTTTGCAAAAATTTAAAATTAGTTATTATGGAAAAAGTGATTAATAGTAGAAGTTGATAGTGTTTGTAAAAAAATTCAAAGAAAAGTTGATAGTGTTTGCAAAAAAAGTTAAAAGTTTTAAAAAAAGATTAATAAGCTACTAAAAGCACCCTCTTTGAAGCTTCTAGCTTAGAACTTATGAGAGCTTATTTTAACTACTAAAAGAGAAATAAAACACTCTAAATTACTTTTGCACACAATTCTAGGTAACTATAATCACTTACTCCCTCCATCCTAATTTTGATTGGCCAAATACTATAGACACTTTAAAAAAGTGAGCATAATAATTAAATTGTGTAAACTCAATAAAGTGGGTTTGGTGGAGGGAAATAATAGTATTAAATGGTGTAAAGTGGGTTTGGTGGAGGGAAATAATAGTATTAAATGGTGTAAAGTGGGTTTGGTGGAGGGAAATAATAGTATTAAATAGTATTAAAAGTTGTTTTATTTCCTTTTTAGGAAATGACCAAACAAAATAAATATTTACGAAGGATCACCTTAAAGTGTTTGCAAACACTAAATATGAAGGATCACCTTAAGGGCAATACCACCACTTGAGGCTCCAGAAGCTATATGCCCTTCTGAATCAACACAAATCACTCCAACCGTGTCTGATATGGCATTCTCTTCTAGTTTATTCATAGGATAAGATTGAGTCCCAATTTCCATTGCCTTAGAAAGATTGTGTGGTTGAGCCTCTGTTTGCGAGAAACAAATGAGGGAAAATCACAAACAAGAAAAATATTGCTGAAATTTGGTAATAATTTGGAACATAAAACAAAGTCATGGATTCAGTAATCAAAATCACAAAACAGGCCAAGTAGTCAATAATAAGCTCACAGAAAGGAAATTTTCAAAATAATGTCACAAAGTACTCACCATTACATACTAAGAAGATACATCATAATAATAGCATAAACAGAGGAATACAATTCTCAAATAATTAGCAGCAACTGCATTCCGTTAAATTTGAGACTATCCAAAAAGTACTGATGCTTGATCAGTTATCCAGCTATGAATATCCATATTGCCTAAACATCATCTTCTAAAGGGCATAACCATTCAGAAGTTAGAATGGCATGTTGAAAGGTGTGCAGGGTTTGTCATGATATAAGTAAAATTTTGCAGAGAAAAAAGTAGTATCTCGGAATCAGGCAAAAAAAATTATGAAGAATTTTGACATAACTAGTTCGCACACTAGTACCAGATTTAGCAATAGCTTTGGCCTCATCAAGCATTGATTTATATCTTCTCCATTGATTTCGAGCCCTTTCAGTCACCAACCACTGCAACATGTATGCATAAATATGACATGTCAAATGGCGGAAGAACAGGTATTAATAATGAACTACACATCAGAACATGAAAAAACTACCTCATCAGCCTTTTGTATAGTGTCATCTGAAATAATACCCTTGGACTTCGCCCACATATAAGCCCCTTCACCAACCAAAAACCTGAGGAATATGACATCTCTAATTAGCAAAGGATCTTCCAAGATATTCAGTGGAAAAAATGGCAGGACATGACAAACAAATACACAATGTGCTCAAAAGGATCAGCCAACTTTTCATCAGATTATAATATAAGCGACAAGTGTTGCTTGAGGCAACTTATGTAGCAAAACTTCCATTGATAATAGAAATTACTATACATTTGGAAATGGTCAAAATAAATAAACACTGAACCACTAAACCATCACAAATTTTCCATGACAGCAAAAACAGGATGAAACTTTTTGAAGTCCACACTTCATAACACTAACATTCTTAATGTGTATATCTAGTTGGATGATATATGCATATTCATCAATAGTAAAATTCATGCTATATGGAAGAAACCAGGCCATGACAGCATACATGGATATAAGCAAAGTCATTTATCAACAAGAGAAGAAATGTTTCAGAATTCAAAACCAAATCTCTATGCTTTCTAAATGCCATGAAAGAGCTGTTTTAGCAATCTTTCTACAGAACCTTACCACTGAAACATAGTAAGCCCAAGAAAAGAAACAAGATTCACATCTACAGAAGCAAATTTTGAAAAAAATGCAAGGACAGTAGTAAAAATGAATCATTAAACAGGAAAAGTTTAAACAATATTATAATCTTTGATACACAAAAAAGGAGGATAACCATACATGGGACTGATTCGACCCAAAAGTGATGAACCCAAAATCTGTTCTTTAGCTAGCAAAACAGCAATCTGGATGGCATTTCTAGCACCTGGCAACCATTAGCTTCACAAGAATGCAAACCAACAATGAAAACAGAAGCTAAATTGTGGTCCAATATTAGTCCATAACTAAACTACTACTCCAAATGAAACATTTCAGATAGTTTGCAAACTGAGTACCTGGCACTGCTCCAACAGCACCAAAAACACCAGAATCACCATCCATTACACAAGCATCACATTCCACACGACCATCCTCTGTCAAATTCGATCCTCGTCCAGCATTTGTACAAGGATCATCCTATAAGAAAAAAAAAAAAAAAAAAGTCCTCAAAAAGGTATCTTTAATTAATCAATATTCAGAAAGAAAAATCACTATACCTCCAAAACCTGAATTGCAGCTCCAACAGCATCTATACATACACCAGGGCCCTATATCAAACCATAATACTTCAGCTAGTGAACCGGTATAACAGCAATTCACTTAATACTACAGTTTTTCTGACTTTGTTTCTAAACGAATTCAACCTCTTCCTAAAAATTCCAGTGTTTGACACGTTTTGCAAATTTGCATTATCGAAAATCACAATTCATCAATTTATTTGTCTTTTTTTCTTCAGTATTTCGTAAATGCTCTGAGTTTCGTTTTCATTGAATATAAAAAAGCAATTGATTCTTGTGCGGGTGATAATGAGGGAAAAGCGGACCTTGCTGAGAATAGAAGCGGCGGCGAGGCAGGCGCGTTTCATGGCGGATCGGAGGGCTTTTTCGTTTGCCGGCGAGTGGTATCCGGCGCCTACGTGCACTGCTACGAAGAATCTAGGGTTTGGATCGCCTGCTTCGCAAGCCATTGCGTCCTTTTCTCCGACTGCTAATAAACCCTTCCCCGTTTTATTATCAGTTTGACTCAACTAATTAACTCACGTAAACATTAAACAAAAGTCACAGTACAATTTTCAGATTCCATTTTTACCCTTTAATGCACATTCATGTTATTTTCTTTTTCTTTTCTTGGAGGAAAATGAAAGCAGGGGTTTCATGCTCTCATAAATTTCATAATTCTACAAAAAGTCGGAACAAAATACATGAATGGAATAAACAATCTTATACGTAACAACTTGTTATATTTTGATGGAATTCATTGAAATGTATTAGGGAATAAATCAAAGTCAAATGATTTATTCCATGATTTATGTAATTAGTCAAATTGTTATTAATTGTGTCTTGTGTTTCCTTATTTACTTGTACACATTGTAATTATATATAGTGGATTATTTTGTATCAATAATCAACCGGTGATCTATTCAATATTGTTATGGTATCAAGGCACACCTAAATCCTAGAATTTCTCAACCGGCGCCGCAAAATCCGATCTTCTCCTTCCTCCCACGTTCTCTCTTCTCTGCACTCACGAACTAAACCCAAATTTCTGAAATCTGCAGTTCACGTGTGAACACCACAAAACCTGGTCTCCTTCTCCCTCTCACGTCCTTCTCTCAACAGCTGCACAAATCTACAACCCTAATACTGCAAACCGCAGTTCCCGCAAACCCCTGCCATCTGCAACCTTCATTCAATTTCAACTCAAACAATGGCCGACCACACCGCCGTGACAACTATCCCCCTCCACTCTCTCTCCGCCCTGATTAACGTCAAACTCACTTCCGCCGCCGATTTCCTTCTTTGGCATCGCTTGGTGGTGCCTACCTTCTCCTCGTACGATTTGTACAAAAATCTCGATGGATCACTCATGCCGCCGCCGGAAACTATTACAATCGACGGCAAGTCCGATCCAAATCCGGCGTATGCATCTTGGCATGCCATGGATCAGAAAGTTCTATGTTTGCTTCTCTCCACTCTTTCCGCCGATGCATTATCGGAGGTGATTGATTGCCCGATGGCCAGGTCAGCATGGCTCGCCCTTCATGCCGTCCCTATGCCCAGTCTTCGTGATTTGATGCAACAGGCCAGGAACTTCGAGCATTTAAATGGAAACCATAAACCTGATTCTTCCACTGCCCTAGTTCCAGCCTTCGCTGCCAATCATCGGCAGCCCAGTTCCGGCAACAACCGTCCTCCGCAGGGGTCAGGCCAATACCGTAGCAACAACGGTGGTCCGTCGGGTGGCGGTGGTCAGCCACATGGGGGTGGCTTCAATGGTGGAAAGGGCAAGCGTCCTCCGCGTTGTCAGATTTGCCGTGGCGAGCATTACGCCGACCATTGCCCACGTCGCATGACCGATCATCAGATAACTCGGCAAACCTTTCTAGGGCTTTTGATACTCAGTGTGCCATTTCTCCTGCTACTGCATCGGATTGGTTTCTTGATACAGGTGCCTCGCTCATATGACTCCGAATCGGGCAAATATGGACTCACTTCAGCCTTATAATGGAAATGGTAAAGTTGTAGTCGCTAACGGTAATTCTGTTCCCATTACTCATATTGGTTCCTGTGATGTTACTAAGAACATTAAACTCTTGGATGTTTTAGTAGTTCCACACATAACAAAGAATTTAATGTCCATTAGCAAGTTAACCTCAATTTTCCTGTTGGTGTGCTATTTACTGATTAGTCGTTTGTCATTCAGAACCGTTTGACAAAGGAACCACTGGCCCAGGGCAGACGGAGTAATGGATTATATATACTAGAACAAGGAAGTTTGGCTTTGGTGGCGGCCTTACAAACTTCTACTGTTAAAGCCTCTTTTGAGATTTGGCATCATAGACTAAGTCATGTTCCTTTTACTATTATTTCTTCATTGAATAAATTGGGACTTTTGTCAGTTACATCTTTGTTGCCTAAACCTGGTTTATGTTCGCCCTGTCAACTTTCTAAGAGCAAGCACTTATCGTTTTAGTTGAATGACAAAAGTGCTACTGCTGTTTTAGACTTAATCCATTGTGATTTGTGGGGACCAGCCCCTGTTTACTCTAGAGATGGCTTTCGATATTATGTGATCTTTGTTGACGATTTTTCCCGCTTTACGTGGTTATACCCTCTAAGAGCTAAGTCTGATTTTTATGAAACATTAGTCCGTTTTCATACATTTGTGTGCAATCAATTCTCCAGTTCTGTTAAGGTGTTTCAGAGTGATGGTGGCACCGAGTTTATCAATACTCGAGTTCATGATTTTCTTATCTCAAAAGGAATACATCATCGTATTTCTTGTCCGTATACACCTCAACAGAATGGTAGGGCTAAATGCAAACATCGCCACATTACAGAGATGGGCTTATCCTTAATGTTTCATGCTTCTATTCAGGCTCACTTTTGGCTCGAAGCCTTCTCTACAGCTGTTTATATCATTAATCGGCTCCCGACTCCTGTCTTACAAAACCAGTCTCCATTCGAGGTTTTATTTGGAACCTCGCCTAATTATGCAAATTTCAAGTCGTTCGGTTGTCGAGTGTACCCTTATTTACGTGACTACGCGCCACACAAACTTGCTCCTCGAAGTACACCTTGCATCTTCATGGGGTACAGTTCGTCTCATAAAGGGTTTCGGTGTTACGATCCTGCTGCTTCCCGTTTCTACATTACTCGACACGCCCAGTTTGATGAGTCGTCGTTTCCATTCTCTGATTCAAAAGATTGTGTTGATATTACCGGTCTTGATATCTCCACTTTTCTCGAACCTGGTTCCTCTCATCTGCCAAGTTCACAAGAAGACAGTCGTATCACTCAGCCAAAAATTGTGCCGACTTCTATTCCTCTAGAAGAAATTGATATTCCTGCAACACAAGCTCCCATTTGTTGCGAACACCGGTACACCATCAAGCATGATCCAAATTGAAGAAGTTCCTCTTTCTCCATTTAACGACCCTTCTCCTGGTTCTAAACCACCCCTCCCGGCACCGGACTCGCTTCTCTTCCTCCAGTAGTTCAACCATCTCACTCTATGACAACTCGGGCAAAATCGGGAATCTTCAAACCTCGTTATATGGCTGATATAGTTACTACAAGTCTTCTTTATGCTCTTACAATTTCCATAGAACCTAAGGGGTTCAAATCTGTAGCAAAACATCCTCACTGGCTTGCAGCTATGCGTGAAGAACTCGATTCTCTTCACTTCAACAATACTTGGGATTTGGTCCCAAGGCCAGCAAATTCGAATATCGTTGGCTCCAAATGGGTGTTCCGTACTAAGTATCTTTCTGATGGCTCTATAGAAAGGTACAAAGCTCGTTTAGTTGCATAGGGTTTCACTCAAATACCTGACTTTGATTTTTCTCATACCTTGATCCCCCGTCAAAGGTCAGAATCGTTAAATATTGTTCTGGCTTTGGCTGTTCATCGAGGTTGGCCATTGCATCAACTGGATGTCAAGAATGCTTTCCTCCATGGCGTTCTTACAAAACCAGTATACATGTCTCAGCCGCCAGGGTTTATTGATCCTCGTTTCCCGAACCATGTTTGCAAGCTCAAGAAAGCTCTTTATGGTCTTCGTCAGGCTCCTCGTGCTTGGTTTGTTCGGTTTAGTGATTTTCTGATCAGTCTTGGCTTTCATTGTAGTCGAGCTGATACTTCTTTGTTCTATTTTATTCGTAACAATATAACCATCTATCTTCTGCTATATGTTGATGATATAATTGTTACATGCAATGACTCGTCTGCCCTTACGCGGCTCATTGCTCGAATGAACAAGGAATTTGCTGTTAAAGACTTAGGCCAGCTAAATTATTTACTTGGTCTAGAGGTCTCTCACTCTGCTGATGGTTTGTTTCTCAGTCAAGCAAAGTACTCCCATGATATTCTCACTAAGGCCAAATTACTAGATTCAAAGCCAGTTGCTACTCCACTTTCTGCAGGAGAGTCACTTGTTAGCACCGGATCCCCTTACTCTGATCCAACGCTTTATCGTTCACTAGTTGGTGCACTTCAGTATCTGACTATCACCAGACCTGATCTTTCATTTGTCGTTAATCATGTCAGTCAGTTTCTACAATCTCCCATTGAGGTGCACTTCCTTGCTGTGAAGAGAATACTTCGCTACGTGAAAGGTACTTTGAACTTTGGTTTATCTTTCACTCGTAACCCAGATTTCTCTATTGTTGGCTATTCCGATGCCGATTGGGCTCGGTGTGTTGAGACTTGTCGCTCCACCTATGGTTATTCCATTTTTCTAGGTGGAAATCTAGTCTCTTGGAGTGTTAAAAAGCAACCCACCGTCTCGAAATCTAGTTGTGAATCAGAATATCGAGCCTTGGCAAATGCCGCTCAGGAGGTAGTTTGGATTTCTTAGTTGTTGCAAGAATTACAAGTCATGCCTTCATCCCGACCACTTATTCTTTGCGATAACAAGAGCGCCTTGTTTTTGAGCCAAAATCCAGTTGCACATAAAAGGGCCAAACATATTGACATTGATTGTCACTTCATTCGAGAATTAATCTCCTCTGGTCGACTTGACACTCAGTTTGTCCCATCCCATCTTCAAGTAGCTGACATCTTCACTAAAAGTCTTCCTCGTCCCAGTTTTGAGCTTTTTCGTTCCAAGCTCTGTGTTCAACTTCATCCACGACATCACTTGATGGGGGATATTAGGGAATAAATCAAAGTCAAATGATTTATTCCACGATTTATGTAATTAGTCAAATTGTAATTAATTGTGTCTTGTGTTTCCTTATTTACTTGTACACATTGTAATTATATATAGTGGGTTATTTTGTATCACTAATCAACCGGTGATCTATTCAATATTGTTAAAATGTAACATCTACGCAATAAAAAAGAGCCATATCAAATCACTCAGGACAAAACTTGTATAGACTGTGCTATCAATCTTGTTTTTAATTCATGGACATTTTTGTAAAAAAAATTAAATTCATGGACATTTGAACCTATTCAAGATATGATGTGAGTCAAGTTTTGTGGGTAAGAAAAATGTGTTGGAATGAATAAAATGGGTCAAATAATCCAATTTCATAGCATAGACACAGTTCATGAAAGACCAACTCATCACTTAGTTAACGAACAAGACAATTGTATCACCAATATCACAAGTTGAAGCATCCATAGAATGGTGAATGATGTGTTATGCTACACATACATTTGTAGCACGCCACATACCAAGAAAAGCTTACAAGATAACAAAATCAGTGTTCTTTCATCCCATTCTATTCATGTCCACTGCACACTTATGCATAAATGCATTCACACACATATATACTTAACAATAACAACAATGGACTCATTGTCAATACAAAGACAACACTTCCTCTCGCCTCCAAGCTTCAAAAAACGAGCCGGATGGGCCTCCATCGGGCACCAGGGCCAGCTTCGCCACAACTTCAGCAGCTTCCTCCGAGCTAAATGGGCCAAGATTGCAAGTCAAATCCGTCCTAATCAAACCAGGACAAACCGAGTTGATACAGAAACTCGGGTGTTCCTTGGCTACACACCGGGTGTACGCGTTCACAGCTGCTTTCGACACTTTGTATGCTGCAAAGTGACTAGGCCACTCGTTCACTTCCAATGCACCCTCCCGGAAGTTCTTTAGAAATTTTTGCACTACTTCTTCTATTCTCTCTTCTGTCAGCCTCTCTTCGTCGCTCAACACTTCTTGTGCCCATTTGTTTGATACAAGCTAATTTTTTTTATGAGAGAGAGAGGGGAGAAACACAAGTTCATGGTTCTTGAATATAGTTAAGAAATGAAACTAAATCATGAGTTTACCTTTATAGCTCCCAATGTGGAGGATACACTAACAATTCTTGGTGAATTAGATAATTGTAACAGAGGAATAAGTGCTTCGGTTAATATTTTTAAACAGTAATAATTTGTTTGAACGCATTCCTCTGCGCCCTTCAATGTCTCAATAATCTTGCCATTTGATTTCAGTTGCACTTCTTCTTGCTGCATTCGTTACTGTTGTGTACTAAAATATGAGGATTATGGATTAAGATGTGGCTTGATGATCTTATTGACACAAACAATAAATGTGTAAAATGGATTGTATTTATGTTATATGATTGCTTGAGAGAGTAAGAGTTTGAGCAATAGATTTGCAAGAGGTTTGATAAGGTATTGATTTCTCTTCTTTTCTTGGTCATAAATGACCCCTATTTATAAGGTTTGGGAGAGTGGAGCTCACTCTCCCGATTTACAAAGACAAGTAGCCGAAAATAGCTCTGCAAAACATTAAATGCTACATGATTGATGTGACCCAGGTCGGAGGTCGCTGGGAGGTCGCTCGAGGATCAAGAGCTCAAGGCCTCATTTGGGGCGTCCCGAGGCAAATCCGGTTTGCGGGATTTAGCCGTCTATCTACTCATAGCTACTCATCATTACCGTCCTTTACTGACACATCTCTGATTGAGGCCATTCTTAGGTAAGGTCCCCGGGCTGCTTTCGCCACCACGTCCCATCCCCATCAATGTTCTCAGATTGTGTCGTTAATGCGACCATGAGGTGCATCCAGGTCGCATACCGGTGCTTAGCATGTCTTCGTTTACATCCTTTCTGCGATGTGTTATACTTGTGCAAAATGTGGTCTGGTCCTCCTTTGTTTCTTTCCAGGTCGGGCCCGACCTCGCGCCATATGCCCACAACAGTTACCAAGGAAAATCAGTTTAGAGAAAAGAAAGGGTAGTTAGTTAATCATAGTCACTCGTCGAACATTCGCAGACACATATTCGTAGCATTCTTGTTGAATATAAGTTGGAAAGCAAACCTTTTCAACATTAATAAGTGAAGCAACATCTGCCTCGATAAGCTCTTGAAGTATTAAAGAATCTCCATCCACTTGTAATCCATGAATACCTGCATTATTCACCTGCATCAAAAACAATCTGAAATTTATGATGTAACAAACAAAAATTACATATATTACTAAATAGATGTTATGACACAACACACCAAGCTCACTATATGACATTCATAACCGAACAAACACGGAACATTGATCCCATATTAAGCAAATGGGACTTTTTGTTACACTATTTTACGTCTTTTAGATGAATGACATGCTAGAGGTACAACTTTTTAACAGAAAATCCCGACCTAGATTAAGTAACAATATTACCAGAATGTCAAGCCTTCCATATTCTGTTCTGATGAACTCAACAGCAGCATGAATGGTAGCAGCATCAATAACATCAAGTTGATGAAAGATGACATTTTTAGAAACACCAGATTCGTTGATTCTATCTCGAGCTTCAATGCCTCTCTGCTGATTCCTACATGTTAATATCACCATGATTCCTCTTGAAGCTAAATTTCTACAGATCTCGAATCCGATTCCTTTATTACCCCCAGTAACCAGTGCATATCTGAAATGATTGAAAACTTCAAATTATATAAATAAATGGTATAGCTACTATCATTGAATTAATTTAAGATTTTCCACCTCTGTGTTGCAGGGTTGACAATTGCCTCTGTCATTGCTTGTAGAGAGGAGAGCTGAAAACGGTTTTGACAAAGTTTAGTATGAAAATTTTCATACATGAAAAAACTTTAATTTACAATCAAATTCTGTAACTGGTGAAGGTAAAACAAAATTGAGTGGTTCATGGTTCACTCGGTCCAAATGGTTTATGATTCACCTGGCCCGAATAAGTCATAATTTAAGGTTCATTATTTAATATTTAGGGTGTAGATGGTTGATTTAGGACAAATTTATAAATTTTCATACATGAAAATTTCCACACTAGACCTACTCAAAGGTTTTCTGGTTTTCTCAAATTTCTTATGAACTCTTTGTTTGTCTTGCACTCAGACTTGATCTTTAACCAAATCTCAATATTGAAATTTTTTGAAACTTTGGCCTCTATCCCTCCAAATTATTAAATTGTTTACTTTATGAAAGTGAGACTTTTGTATGTTATGAGTAATTCTTAACTTACTATGCTAATGACATGATCTTGAACAGAAAAAAAATTGAAATTGTCAGGATATGCCAAGATACTCGTGAGCAGTATATCCCTTATTGTAATCCTCCATCCATCCCACTAAAACAATCGCACAAAAATAGTCATGTTTTGTTGTTTTACACGAACAAATAAAATATTAATTATTATGCTTAAAATTCTAAATTTTACTTGTAAAATTACTAATAACCTAAATTATTATATACAAAAATAATAATGATTAAAATAACAACTTGATAAAAATGAGTTTTTATCTAGAGATGAAACTGAGTTCGTGGGTAGACTTGGAAAACCTTAAAATTGACTCAAATTTGATCTAGTCGAGCTCAACAACACTAGGCTTGCTTAGCTCACAAGTTTACTCGAGTTCATACAACTTTATTATTTTAACCTTAATATATTAATTATTTCAAAATATACTTTGATTATAAAAAAAGTATATCAAAAACAAAGTTAGCGAACTGCACAATTGTATTATAGGTTGAAGCATCAATAATCAATACTATGAATAGTGAAACACGTGTTATCCAGTGTTTTGAAAACCGGACCGGACCGGCCGGTTCGACCGGGTTAACCGGGAACCGGTCTCGGCACCGGTTCGTGTTTGACCCAGTGCTAATCGGCTAAAACCGGGTTAACCGGACGAACCAGCGAACCGGTTAACCCGGTTTTTTTTTTTTAAAAAAAAAAAATCTAATTAAATTTAAATATTGAAATACGTCGTGCGTCTGCGTAAAGAACTAAGAAGGCCAAACGTCCCGTTCTCAGTTGGGTTTTTGCAGTCGACACAATCGTCAAAATCAAATACCCTAAAACTAGAAGTTCAAAACTAAAACATCAAACCTCAAAAGGAGAAAAGGTTTTGCAGCCGGCCAGCCTTGCGTAGTCATAGTGTTGGAGAAACAAGTTTTTCATTCCATGGAGGTATTCTGAGCGCAACAAGGCATTCAAACTTTATTATATCAGGCATGTTTTTAATTTATTTAGATATTGATTGTAGTTGTATAAATATTTTATTCATAGATAGTTTTTAATTTATTTATATATTGATTGTAGTTGTATATATATTTTATTCAATTTCAGGCGTCAATGTTGCATACTTGTATTTGTAAATATGTGTTCCTTTTAATATTTGAATCAGAAAATCAGTTCTCTTTTCTTTTTTATTTGTTTTATAAATAACACTATATATATATATATATATATATATAAATAAATATTTGAGTCATCCGGTTTTTTTAAAATGGTTCAACCGGTTGAACCAGTGACCCAGTTCATTGCCCGATTCGATGTCCGGTCCGGTTTTAAAAACATTGGTGTTATCTACACATACATTGGTAGCAACACCTTAATTAAACCTAAAAGCATGCACCAATAAAAGCTTACAAAATCAGTTTCTTATTTCATTCCATACTGCATTCACTTTTTAATAAATGCCTTCACACACACACATATACTTAATAACAACAACAATGGACTCATTAATTATCAATACAAAGCTAGCACTTCCTGTCGCCTCCAGGCTTCAAAAAAGGAGCCGGATGGGCCTCCATCCGGCAGCAAAGCCAGCTTCACCACAACTTCAGCAGCTTCCTCCGGGCCAAACGGCCCAAGATTGCAGGTCATATCCGTCCTAATCAAACCAGGGCAAACCGAGTTGATGCAGAAACTCGGGTGTGCCTTGGCTACACATCGGGTGTACGCATTCACAGCTGCTTTCGACACTTTGTACGCTGCAAAGTGACTAGGCCACTCCACTTCCAACGAACCCTCCCGGAAGTCCTTGAGAAATTCATGCACAACTTCGTCTATTCTCTCTCCCGTCACACTCTCTTCATCGTCCAACACTCCTTGTGCCCATTCGTTCGATAGGAGCTGAACATTTTTAAGACAGAGAGAAACACAATCAGTTCATGGTTCTTGAATATAGTTAAGACATGAAGCAAAATCATTAGCATACCATTAAAGCTCCCAATGTGGATGAAACATTAACAATTCTTGGTGAATTAGATAGTTGCAACAGAGGAATAAGTGCTTCGGTTAGTGCTTTTAAACCGTAATAATTCGTTTGAAGGCATTCCTCTGCGTCCTTCAATGTCTCAATAATCTTGCCATTTGATTTCAGTTGCACTTCTTCTTGCTGCATTCATTATCAATGAAAACCAGTTTTTTTTTTTAAATGCAACTAATCATAAATCATAATTCCTCGTTGAAATTTTCAATTTTTTATAGTTTACAATGTTGTATGTTGGATTATAAGTTTGAAAGCAAACCTTTTCAACTGAAATAAGTGAAGTAATATCCGCCTCGATAAGCTCTTGAAGTATTAAAACATCTCCATCCACTTGTAATCCATTTACACCTGCATTATTCACCTGCATCAAACCAATTTTTGAAAATTGTAAAAAATTTATTAATTTATTAGTTATTACAGAATAGACACTAATATGATTCAAAATTCTTTAATGGGATTGAAAATGAGATGATTGATGATCAATTCACCTTCAACATATTTTGTACAATGTAAAGAGACTCAAAATAAGTCAACCACTACCCTATTTTGATTAACTACCCTCCTCAATAATCATTTCAATATACCAACAATCGTTTTTTTATCCACTTATCCCAAAATTAAAGCAAAACACGAATAGCCGTGTAACCATAATTCTTATTGCAATTCACTATTCAATTATTGTCATTCAAGTATTAGAATCAACAATATTACCAGAATATCAAGCCTTCCATATTCTGTTTTGATGTACTCAACAGCAGCATGAATGGTAGCAGCATCAATAACATCAAGTTGATGAAAGATGACATTTTTAGAAACACCAGATTCGTTGATTCTATCTCGAGCTTCAATGCCTCTCTGCTGATTCCTACATGTTAATATCACCATGATTCCTCTTGAAGCTAAATTTCTACAGATCTCGAATCCGATTCCTTTATTACCCCCAGTAACCAGTGCATATCTGAAATGATTGAAAACTTCAAATTATATAAATAAATGGTATAGCTACTATCATTGAATTAATTTAAGATTTTCCACCTCTGTGTTGCAGGGTTGACAATTGCCTCTGTCATTGCTTGTAGAGAGGAGAGCTGAAAACGGTTTTGACAAAATTTAGTATGAAAATTTTCATACATGAAAAACTTTAATTTACAATCAAATTCTATAATTGGTGAAGGTAAAACAAAATTGAGTGGTTCATGGTTCACTCGGTCCAAGTGGTTCATGGTTCACCTGGCCCGAATAAGTCATAATTTAGGGTTCATTATTTAATATTTAGGGTGTAGATGGTTGATTTATGACAAATTTATAGATTTTCATACATAAATTTTTTTACACTAGACCTACTCAAAGGTTTTCTGGTTTTCTCAAATTTCTTATGAACTCTTTGTTTGTCTTGCACTCAGACTTGATCTTTAACCAAATCTCAATATTGAATTTTTTTGAAACTTTGGCCTCTCTCCCTCCAAATTATTAAATTGTTTACTTTATGAAAGTGAGACTTTTGTATGTTATGAGTAATTCTTAACTTACTATGCTAATGACATGATCTTGAATGTAAAAAATTGAAATTGTCAGGATATGCCAAGATACTCGTGAGCAGTATATCCCTTATTGTAATCCTCCATCCATCCCACTAAAACAATCGCACAAAAATAGTCATGTTTTGTTGTTTTACACGAACAAATAAAATATTAATTATTATGCTTAAAATTCTAAATTTTACTTTTAAAATTACTAATAACCTAAATTATTATATACAAAAATAATAATGATTAAAATAACAACTTGATAAAAATGAGTTTTTATCTAGAGATGAAACTGAGTTCGTGGGTAGACTTGGAAAAACCTTAAAATTGATCATGTATGGGATTGATTATTTGATCATGCATTGTCAAATATCAAAGTATCAAGCAGGGAACACTGATTTAATTTTTTCTCTCAAAATAGTGCATTGTATATTAGTGAAATACATGGAACAAACAAAATCAGTGCGATTCTGAAACAATAACAACGAACCATGTTGAAAATTGAATGGATCGGATTTGCAAAGAAATTGATTTATTTAGTGAAATTTGGGCACCTGGGAGCTACGGTGCTTATTTTGGGTATGAAATTGAGCACGTTGTCGCCCCCGTTTGCAGATCTTCATGACCGGTGGTGGTGGTGGCGCCGGCGATGAGTGTCGGTGAAATTGAAAAGAGAATGTGGTGTTGGCAAGGCGGTGAATATTTGTGAAGCAAGTAATATGTGGAAAAGGAGAAGAATGGGCCGAGGCCCTGTTTTGAAAAGGGGAAACCATGTAATTTTGGGTGATCAAAATTGGGGCTAAAATTTAGCTTGGTTTTCTCTGGTTTTAGAGACGAAATAGTAATGTGATTATGTGAGGGAGAGAGAAGAAAATGAATTATTTTGATTTTGAGGCATACTGTAGTAAGTAGGGCTTTTCTAATTTTCAATCTCAAAACAAGAGTTATCCCGTTTTGGGGTATCCTATCCATCCTTAAACGGAAAAATGGCAGCAAACAACAGCCAAAGGAAACAAGATTAAGAGCCATGCATGACATAGTAGCTAAAGATGTATTTCATCACATTCACATATATGATAATGACATACCAATACACTTCACTTATGAATGTCTTAAAAGATGTATACACTTGATAGCAACAACAATTTAAATGGAGTCATTGTCACATTTAATAAAGTCAAGAGTACAACAAAAAAGAACCAACTTATCAAATTAAATAATTAGCAATCTATTTATCAGTCCATACAAATCATAACTTTGACTTGAAGTGATGCCCCACTAGTAGACAGTAAGTTCTGGTCCCCCAAATTAATCGATCTTGGACCGGATATCGAGCTATCAAAAACAAAGTTAGCGAACTACACAATTGTATTATAGGTTGAAGCATCAATAATCAATACTATGAATAGTGAAACACGTGTTATCCAGTGTTTTGAAAAAACCGGACCGGACCGGCCGGTTCGACCGGGTTAATCGGGAACCGGTCTCGGCACCGGTTCGTGTTTGACCTAGTGCTAATCGGCTAAAAACCGGGTTAACCGGACGAACCAGCGAACCGGTTAACCCGGTTTTTTTTAAAAAAAAAAAAAAATTCTAATTAAATTTAAATATTGAAATACGTCGTGCGTCTGCGTAAAGAACTAAGAAGGCCAAACGTCCCGTTCTCAGTTGGGTTTTTGCATTCGACACGATCGTCAAAATCAAATACCCTAAAACTAGAAGTTCAAAACTAAAACATCAAACCTCAAAAGGAGAAAAGGTTTTTTTGGCCACCCCGTAAGTGAATAGTCATAGTGTTGGAGAAACAAGTTTTTCATTCGATGGAGGTATTCTGAGGCAACAAGGCATTCAAACTTTGTTATATCAGGCATGTTTTTAATTTATTTAGATATTGATTGTAGTTGTATATATATTTTATTCATAGATAGTTTTTAATTTATTTAGATATTGATTGTAGTTGTATATATATTTTATTCAATTTCAGGCGTCAATGTTGCATACTTGTATTTGTAAATATGTGTTCCTTTTAATATTTGAATCAGACAATCAGTTCTCTTTTCTTTTTTATTTGTTTTATAAATAACACAGTATATATATATAAATAAATATCTGAGTCATTCGGTTTTTTTAAAATGGTTCAACCGGTTGAACCAGTGACCCAGTTCATTGACCGATTCGATGTCCGGTCTGGTTTTAAAAACATTGGTGTTATCTACACATACATTGGTAGCAACACCTTAATTAAATCTAAAAGCATGCACCAATAAAAGCTTACAAAATCAGTTTCTTATTTCATTCCATACTGCATTCACTTTTGAATAAATGCCTTCACACACACACATATACTTAATAACAACAACAATGGACTCATTAATTATCAATACAAAGCTAGCACTTCCTGTCGCCTCCAGGCTTCAAAAAAGGAGCCGGATGGGCCTCCATCCGGCAGCAAAGCCAGCTTCACCACAACTTCAGCAGCTTCCTCCGGGCCAAACGGCCCAAGATTGCAGGTCATATCCGTCCTAATCAAACCAGGGCAAACCGAGTTGATGCAGAAACTCGGGTGTGCCTTGGCTACACATCGGGTGTACGCATTCACAGCTGCTTTCGACACTTTGTACGCTGCAAAGTGACTAGGCCACTCCACTTCCAACGAACCCTCCCGGAAGTCCTTGAGAAATTCATGCACAACTTCGTCTATTCTCTCTTCCGTCACACTCTCTTCATCGTCCAACACTCCTTGTGCCCATTCGTTCGATAGGAGCTGAACATTTTTAAGACAGAGAGAAACACAATCAGTTCATGGTTCTTGAATATAGTTAAGACATGAAGCAAAACATTAGCATACCATAAAAGCTCCCAATGTGGATGAAACATTAACAATTCTTGGTGAATTAGATAGTTGCAACAGAGGAATAAGTGCTTCGGTTAGTGCTTTTAAACCGTAATAATTCGTTTGAAGGCATTCCTCTGCGTCCTTCAATGTCTCAATAATCTTGCCATTTGATTTCAGTTGCACTTCTTCTTGCTGCATTCATTATCAATGAAAACCAGTTTTTTTTTAAAATACAACTAATCATAAATCATAATTCCTCGTTGAAATTTTCAATTTTTTATAGTTTACAATGTTGTATGTTGGATTATAAGTTTGAAAGCAAACCTTTTCAACTGAAATAAGTGAAGTAATATCCGCCTCGATAAGCTCTTGAAGTATTAAAACATCTCCATCCACTTGTAATCCATTTACTTACACCTGCATTATTCACCTGCATCAAACCAATTTTTGAAAATTGTAAAAATTTCATTAATTTATTAGTTATTACAGAATAGACACTAATATGATTCAAAATTCTTTAAAGGGATTGAAAATGAGATGATTGATGATCAATTCACCTTCAACATATTTTGTACAATGTAAAGAGACTCAAAATAAGTCAACCACTACCCTATTTTGATTAACTACCCTCCTCAATAATCATTTCAATATACCAACAATCGGTTTTTTATCCACTTATCCCAAAATTAAAGCAAAACACGAATAGCCGTGTAACCATAATTCTTATTGCAATTCACTATTCAATTATTGTCATTCAAGTATTAGAATCAACAATATTACCAGAATATCAAGCCTTCCATATTCTGTTTTGATGTACTCAACAGCAGCATGAATGGTAGCAGCATCAATAACATCAAGTTGATGAAAGATGACATTTTTAGAAACACCAGATTCGTTGATTCTATCTCGAGCTTCAATGCCTCTCTGCTGATTCCTACATGTTAATATCACCATGATTCCTCTTGAAGCTAAATTTCTACAGATCTCTAATCCGATTCCTTTATTACCCCCAGTAACCAGTGCATACCTGAAATGATCATTGCAAAAAACAAAGTAAATAAATAAAAATATGCATGGCAGTAGCTACTTTTGTCGAAATAATTTGAGATTTTACAGTACCTCTGTGTTGCATTATTGACAACTGCCTCTGCCATTGGTTGTAGAGAGGAGAGCTGAAGAGGTTTTCTGGTTTTCCTCAAACAAGCTTTGTTTGTTTTGCATTCAGACTTGATCTTTAACCAAATCTAAATTATGAAACTTTGGTCTCTCTCCTTCCAAATTATTAAATTGTCTACTTTATGAAAGTGGGACTTTTGTATGATATAAGTAATTAATGCTTTGTTTACTATACTAATGACATGTCACATGATCATGAACATTAAAAAATGGAAATTATCGGGATGTGTCAAAATACTTGTGAGTTGTATATAACTTATTATAATATAATCCTCCATCCATCCCATCAAAATAATCATAAAAAAATAATCATATTTTGAATTCATGATATTAAATACAAAAACAATAATAAAAAAAATAGAAACTTGATAAAAAGAAGATTTATTCAGGAGTGTAACTGAGCTGAGCTAGCTCACGCTATTCGTGGTAAACTTGAAAAAACCTCGAAACCGACTCAAACTTAATTGAGCCGTGCTCGAATTCGAACTCAACAACACTAAGCTCGTCAAGCTCACGAGTTTTTTTTTTTTTATCGGGCAAAGTTAGTTGTTAATTGTTAGTGCACCAAGCACCCAAATACTCTACGAAATCTCCAATCCACCTTATAACTCCCATAACTTCAAATTTATTTTCAAAGGGAATCGAACCTGGATCTCCCACTCAAATGAGGAGCCAGTGGCCAGGTGGGCTAAGCCACCTGGTTATGTCAAGCTCACGAGCTTAATCTAGTTCACATAATTTTACTATTTTAACTTTAATATTTAAATAATTTCAAAATATACTTTAATTATAAATAAAAAATATATATATCTAATGTTATATAAATTGTCGAGCTCAAATATGTCGAATTTTCCCTCAAGTTGAATTTTCATCTCACATATTATAATAAAGACGTCAATTAATATATTTATAATATACTCCCTCCATTTCATTTTTATTTGAATATTTATCAAAAAAAATCGTTCTAAATTTAATTGAAAATTTCTATAAATAATAATAAAATATTTTTTTCTCTTTTATTTATATTCCTCAAATGTCACAATGCTATAATATATGTAATTATTTTTTTCACACTAAAATCAATTTTATCTCATTTAATTTACACAAATATCATTATTTTATTACTCCATCCGTCCCAATCTTGACTACTTAATTACTATGTGCTCGGTTTAAAAAAATATATATTTATTAGTATTTTATATGATAAAGTGTTGGGGTAGAAATATTTTTTTATTAGTATTTTATGTGATAAAGTGTTGGAGGTAAAAAGAATTATTTATTAATATTTTATGTGATAAAATAATAAAATGATAAACTTAATATTTCCATTTAAGGAAATGTATAGTTAAGATTGAAAAGTCCAAAACGGAAATAGTGTAGTTAAGATTGAAATAATTTTGAGTATTTAATTTTCATAAAAAGACAATTTTTTAAATAATAATAAATAATATATACATCAATGTTTTCAAAACCGGGTTGAACCGGCCGGTTCAACCGGTTGAACCGGGAACCGGCCGGTAACCCGGTTAAAAAACACACCTATATAACCGGATTTCAGGTTGAACCGGTCAAATCCCGGTTCAACCGAAAAAAACGATTTTTTTTTTTTTTAAAAAAAAAATTAAATTTTAATTTATATTAAATATTTTAAATTTTAAATCTATATTCCTCTCATATTTTTCTCTAACACTTTCGATGTGGGATAAATGTATGAGGTGAGACAAAATTTATAAAATATGATATGAAAAGTTATAAAATATATATTTAAATTTTTATAGGTGTATACTTATTTTGTTTTTTTAACTAAACATAGAAAACGGTTGAACCGGCGGTTGAACCGGTCCGACCGATTGAACCGCTGACCGGTGATCTGTCCGGTTCGATCACCGGTTCGGTTATGAAAACATTGATGTATACAATTATACATTAAAAAACTATGCAATAGCGATACGGAGTCAGTACAATTTATTAGAAGTATTTTAACAATTATACAACTTTATATAAAGATGAGTAATTTTAAAACACATAAAAACGGAATCATGGGGTAGATCAATGCAGTATGAAATTAAAATATCAAGCAGGGAACTTAAATTATTGCAATCCAGTGTCATCTTCTAGATCTTATCAAATTGACAAATCGATTTCTCCATTCCCAATGATAATATATTTAAATAATTTAGAAGATAAAGATCAACACCGATCTAATTTTTTTAAGATAGTGCATTTATTTAAACAAGGGTGCCTTTATCTTGGGGTCCAGGGATAAACCAAATAAAAAAATTATACTCCCCCTTGGTTAGAATCATATTTGCATCAAAATAATACTCCCTCCGTCCCAACATTACTGCAACACTTGCCATTTTAGAATGTCCCAACATTATTGCAATACTCCTAAAAAGAAAATAACACACAATATTAACACCCTCACAACATCACTATAATTTCTAAATTGCCACTCACTTTCAACACAATTAAAAAAAAGTCAGCTCTACTTAATTATGTTAAACACTAATTAACCAAATCTAACCCAAACCCAATTAAATAAACCCACCCAGCCCAATTACTCCCCCAGCCCAATTTCACGTAACCCTAAATCAAAATCACTCAGCCCTCATCTCTCTCTCTCTCTCTCTCTCTCTCTCTCACTCTCATTCTCACTCTCGAATGTTCTTGAAACCCTAATATCTTTACCTCCATCTCTCTCTCTTTCTCCCCACTGTAATGAATCTTGAAATTGTTGATTCTCTTTACGACATGGTCGCACCCGATAGCCCCCCCCTCCCCTTCCGATTCGCCGAGTTCATTTTTTAGAAAGGTAAGTCCGAAGTGGTTGAAGCTTTGGAGGAAAAAAATGGCCGATTTAGTTCGAATTCGACATGATCTTGGTGATGAATCCATGGTTCCCGAATTCGCCTTTGATGAATCCATGGTTCCCGATTTTGGTGAGTTTGAGTCCGATCTGTGCTTGGAATCAATGGTTCTCGAATCCGCCTTTGATGAACCGCCCTCACCGTTGACGCCCGATTTGGTTCCATACAAGAGGGATGGGTACTTTTACAGGGCAGCCGATACCCTCGATGAGTTGGCCGAATTCGAGGGTAATCCACCCTGCCATGATCCGTATGCCCACCATCAAAGCGATGAAATGAAACGACAAACATTTGAAATGCTATGCATGTTTCTTCCTGATCTGATGTACTCGATTTATGTTTTGTTGGTTTCATTTGATGATTACATGTTAATTTCTAGTCACCACTAGGAAATTCCTAGTTTAGGAGACTTGATTTTATCTGATATGCTGGTTTTTATGGGGTTTGCTGGTTATGATATCATGACTAAACTTGCAATATTTGCTTGATATAATACTGAATTGTGATATGTATGTGATAAATATTGGATAAATTCATGTAATTCTAGCCACCACTCACATTTATGTGAGTTAGGAGGCTGAATTTACATCATTGAGCTTAACCCAATGATGAAATTGTGCTGAGGGTTCATATCATGTCTAAACTTGCAACATTTACTTGTGTACTTGCTGAATTTTGATCTGGATGTGATAAATGTTGGATAAATTTATGTAATTCTAGCCACCACTCACATTTATGTGAGTTAGGAGGCTGAATTTACATCATTGGGCTTAACCCAATGATGAAATTGTTCTGAGGGTTCATATCATGTCTAAACTTGCAACATTTACTTGTGTACTTGCTGAATTCTGATCTGATGTGATAAATGTTGGATAAATTCATGTAATTCTTGATGGTTGATGGTTGCATGTTCTAATATTGTGGGGGTTACATTCTAAGGGTTATGGTGTGATAACAGTCACCACTAGTATGTTGCTAGTTTAGGAGACTTGAACCCTGTGATGAACTTTTCTGAGGGTGATGATAAAAAAACACACTACCATTCAAAAAACAGACAAAATGTGTTTTGTATGCCCATATTGTTCTGTTTACAGCTTAAACAATTTCAAAAAGTAAACAAAGTCCTATGTTTAAGTTGTAAGCATCCATTTGATTACATATGTGATTAACGCAAAAGGAATGAGCTGAATAGCTATCTCATTCAAATCCTAGGGCTGTCATTAGACCCCTTATGTCATAAGTGAGCTCTTCAATCTGTCCATGTTCAATCAGGTATTGAATGCAGTCTCTAACCACTCCTTCTTCAACTTGAAGCACAAGAGGCAACCTTTGTTCACTTATAAGCTTGTCTTTGCCTATATGTTGCAATTTGAACTGATTGTACCCCTTACTCTTCGTCATTTCAATAAGGCAATTGTAGGCTTAAAAACACCTTGTTAAGTGTGATGGATGTCAAATCCTCAAAGGCAAGCAACACATTAGTAAACAATTCATCCACATTGTAAGAAGCTGTGTCCACCTGAAGTGATTGAATTGCATTGAAAAAACTAAAATCATTTATGTTAGTGTCAGGGGAGTTAGGTGTTGGGATTATACTGAAAAGTATGCTTTTTACTTTGTATAATCGAAACTGAATTTTCAGACTTATTTACTGAAATAAAATTATCACTGATGCTTTAAATATGATTGAATGTTACATATATTTACTGCATAATTGTTCAATAATTCATACATGTTACATTGTAGTTAATTTAGTGATATCAGATCACAGAAGATTAAATTAACAGTCCCTTGTAACTAAAAGTACGCCATTCATGACCTAGATGGAAATGAATAACCCATCGTGAAAAGTTGAGGTGTAAGGCTCAGATTGGTTTGTCTTGACCAAGAGATTACACTAGTGCATGACTGATGCGCTGAATAGGACCTACAGGAGGATAAATGTTGGGGAATGATTCGCACAGATCTATTCGGGGTGAATATTTAAATACAAATTTAATTCATTAATTATTACTAGCATGAATTAATCCTATATTAATTCAAATAATAATTACAACAACATATCATGCATATAAAAAGCCACGTAAAACCTACGATGCGGAATCTACGGGTTTACGTGAACGCATTCTCCGGGATGGTAGTGACTTCGCCGGACGGACTAACCAAAAGGACTTCCCAAGTATTCCCTTAGCCTTGCTCGACAATCCGGTGGAAGGATACTCGCGAACAATTAACAAAAGGAAAAAATAAACTTTGTTGCACCAATGATGTGGATTTGCTAATATTTCGGCCGACATGGAATTGTACTTGGGAATGAACTAATCATCCCCTATTTATAGGAGAGGAGGGGCACGAAATTTATGTGAATTTTCAATGTGGGATAAGACTTTTCTTGGTCACCAAGAAATCTTGAATATATCCCATATATTCTCTTTCCCATAATTAAAATATTCCACAAAAAATCCACCTCCCTATTATGGAGAATTTTCAAAATAACTAAGCAAGAATCCAAGATTTGGATCTTCTTGAATTTATGAGATATTCTTGTATTTCAAGAAATACATATCTTCCATAATATCTTTCAAGAAAATCAAGAAAATCTTTCTTGCCCACTAATTTCCAAAAATTTCGAAAATCTCTTAATGAATAACCAAGTGGGAGATTTCTTGAATTTAATGAGATAATCTTGTATTCCAAGAATACATATCTTCATTCCATAACAAAATTCAAAGAAAATCTTTCTCCCTCTTTTATTCATAATTTTCGAAAATAATGGGGAAATATAAGCAACAATATTTATTTTATTTTAATCACCTTTTTCAGTTATTGGACTATATGTTGGGCTACTCAGGGGGCCTTTAGGAGAATTAAGATTGGACCTTCTAATGGATCTTGAATATCTAATATTGAGCCACAATATAATTCAAGCCCATAAATATTAATTAATCCCACTACATAATTAATATTATCAGACTATCCATCTTAACCCATATTACAATCAATATGGCTCCCCTCATCATTATTTCCCGTGTTTAAGATTATCTAGCCCATTAATTAATTCAAGCCACTGAAATAGCTTTTCATTAATTAATATCTTTTGTCCTTGGTCGAGGAACGGTTCAACATTATTATCCATACCGGAAACAAATTCCACTTGCAAGATTTGGTATGATAAAACTTATGAACCTCCCAAGGGGGGCCAATCAAACAAGCGTATTTGCACACGATTCTTCGTATTAAATCTTAGAATCACATGTGACCAATAATATTGCCCAAGATAAAATACGATTGAATCTCTCTCTCGATTCGCTACCCATGATAAGTCAAAGCAATAGTTACCGATCCCACGTGATCCTATTTAAGGGACGAAGGTTAAGAAACAACGATCCACCGAGGTCTAATTCTTCCTTGTTCGGCCAAGAATTTATCCTCCTCAGAGGTCCTATTCAAATAAGATCACCATGCACTAGTGTAATCTCTTGGTCAAGACAAACCAATCGGAGCCTTACACCTCAACCTTTCGCGATGGTTGTTCATTTCATCTAGGTCGTGAATGGCGACTTATAGTTACAAAGGGATCGTTAATTTAATCTTCGCGGATCGGGTATCACTAAATTAACTACAAAGTAAACACGTATTTAATTATTGAACAGCTTATGCAAAGAATATATATAACATTCAATCATACTTAAAGCATCGCGATAAACAATTTATTTCAAAGAAATAAGTCCGAAATTCAGTTCGATTATACAAAGTAAAAAGCATACTTTTCAAAGATAATCCCCAACAATCTCCCACTTATACTCAAAGTCTTTTTAAGTATACTACAACACGCCTCGAGTAGTCCGTGACATCTAATGTCACCTACACGAACCTAATAATTTCTCCCACTTATACTCAAAGCCGGTTAATCTGCCTTGACACCCATTCCACTCACATGTCTCTCGAATGTATTCGAGGCGACGCTTTTGTGAATGGATCTGCTAGTCGCCCTCGACGCTATCTTTGCCACATCTATATCTCCTCTCTTAACGATTTCTCGTATAAGATGTCTTTCCTTTAATGTGTTTGTTTGACTCGTGGACTCTTGGTTCTCTTGAATTTGCAACGCCCTCAGCGTATATTGCTAGACAAATTGAAACACCATCCAAGTCCACTAAGAAGATCTAGAGCCCAATCGGTTCTTTCAACGCTTCACAAGCAACTACTTACCCGAGTCCCATGGTTAAGTCAAATATGCATTTCGCTTCACACTCGTCCATTTGATGGCTACACTTCCCAAATGGAAACACACTAACCGAAGCGATAATATCTGAATCTAAATCGATTGGAAATCCGAGTCCATGTAAATATGGGGATTGGAGTATCGATCGATAAATCAACATTCTATCCCAGTTCTTTTCGTAAACTTCGAATGTTTTTAACTATCGTCCAATTCGCTTTCCCGAGTTACTCGATATCTTGCTACCATGCCTACTTCAGAAAGCATATATCCCGGTCTCGTACACAAAGAATGCATACATAAGGTTTCCGACAAACCAAGCACAAGGAATACCTTTCATGTCATCTATCTCCTTTTCATCTTTAGGGAACATTTTCTTGGGATGATGGATTCCAAGTCCGAAGGTACGAATCCTTTCTTGAATCTTGCATCTTTGAATTGTTTCAAAACCGGTTAATCTATGTATGAAACTTGCGATAACCCGACCATCCTTTTCTTGTGATCTTGATCCCAAGGATGTGTCCGGTTTTCCCTAAGTCTTTCATATCAAACTGCTTTGAAAAACATGCCTTACGTCCCCGATCACACCTTCACATCGCTCCCGATGATCACAATGTGATCTACGTGCGATTCTAAGAATACCAATGCGATTCGACACGTTTTTATATACAATAACTTTCAAACTCGTTTTGATCAAAACCCATAAGACTTTATAATATGATCAAAACTTTGGTTCCAAGTTATGGATGCTGTTTGAGTCCGTAAATGGACCTCTTGAGCTTTAAAACTAGGTGTTCTTGGCCTGCTTCAACGAAAACATGGGGTTGTTGCATATAGATCTTCTTTATCAAGACTTCCGCAAGAAAAGCCGCCTTGACATCTATTTGCCGACTTTCAAAGTTGAGATCTTGCAAAGAATCGATAAGAGAATACTTTATGGACTTAAGCATGGCTACGATAAAAAAAGTTTCCTCATAATCGATCCCTTTTTTTCGAGTATAACCTTTCGCCATTAGTCTTGCTTTTTTAAAAGGTTTCAACCTTCCCGTCCGGTCCTCTTTTCCTCTTATACACCCACTTTCATCCAATGGGTTTGACCCCCATTAAGTGGTTCGACTAGCTCCCCACACTCTATTATGAAACATAGAACCCATATCGCCTTTTCATTGTTGTTTGTCAAGAATCAGATCCATATCTTGGAGTGCCTCAATATATGCCATGGGGTCCGATTCTCGAATCAAGTCCGAGGACTCTCCTATTTCCATGAATCTCTCGGGTCTAAACAACCCTCCCACTATAACGAGGTCGGTTTGAAAACGATCGTTTGGTATATCATCTAGTATAGTTGGACCGAGGCTTGCCCTCTAAGCTCATTTAAGGTAATCTCAATTACGGGTTTTTTTTGTTTCTATAGTTTTTCTTCCAAAATCTAAAGTGGGTGCGGATGTACACCTTTTGATCTTCTAAACTATAGAACATTCACCCTTTTTTTGTTCCTCGGGTATCCTATAAAAAAAATTTTTTAATTTCGATCGAGGATCCAACTTACAGGTTTCCTTGTCCAACACGTGGGTCGGACACCCCAAAGTTCTCATGTGTCTCATACTAGACTTGCGCCGGTCCACAATTCTTTGGGGTTCTAGAACCGATTTGGATAGCACCAAGTTCGAATGTAAGTCGCCGTTTTCAAAGGCATGACCCCGGAATCGACTCGGGAAGATCCGTATAACTCATCATTGATCTAACCATTTCCAAAAGAATTTTGTTGTTTCGCTCTGCAAAACCCCATTTTGTTGAGGGGTTCCGGTGCGATGAGTGGATACAATCCTTCATCGGATAAGTGGTTCAAAAACTCATCGCCGAGGTATTCGCCCACGATCGGATCGTAGAGACTTGATACGTTTTTCCACATGATTCTCTCGCTTGAGCCTTAAATTCTTAAAATTTCTCAAAGGACTCGATTCACGCTTCATAAGGAAAATGTATCTTGAGTAATCATCAATAAAATTACTCATAACCTCCTCTTGCTTTGGTTGACATTGAACTACGTACATCTATGTGAACGATCTCTAACACTTCTTTAGCCCCATTCCCCTTGGCTCCAAATGCCATCTTGGTCATATCACCCTCCAAACATGATTCGCAGGTTGGAATCGGTTCAACTTGGAGGCGCTCCAGTGAACCATCTTTCACCAACCTTTGGATCCTCTTTGGATTTATATGACCTAATCTTAGATGCCAAAGAAGTGTCTCGTTCACGCCCCGATGAACGCTTTTCTTTTCTGGGACAGCTTGATTGTGTTATAGGATACATTTCGTGAGTGGTGTGCACAGTTAATTGTATAGAGATTTTCCATCAATGTCCCGTAAAAGATACACTCATCATTTCAAAATGATGTCATTCTTATTAGAAGAAACTTAGTGTCCTTTAATCGATTTTTAGAAACTGAAAGTGAATTCTTTCTAAAACTGGGAACATAAAGATAATCTAAAAAAAAAATTATCTTCAAAAGATAGGTGCACTTCTCCCATCGCTTTAATCGCTACTCATGTAAAGCATTGCAATGTCTTCTTACTTTGCGTAGTATTGCAATAATCGTTATTTACCGTAGCATTGCAATATCTCGCCACTTACGTAGCATTGCAATGTCTTCTACTTTCGTAACATTACCCGAAGTGATGAGGATCTCACTCCCACTATGTTGCTTGGGATCATTTAGAACCCGTGAAGCCAACATGATTAGTGGATCTCAGATCAACTACCCACGAATGGAGAAGATATCGCCCGCTAAACAAGTTTCAACAACTAGTGTATGAGAATTACCTTTCTTTCCGTCCCTTTTGGGGTTGGAAATGCAAAACCTCCATTGTCCTCTCTCACCGCAGCCTTAAGCACTTCCTTTTTTTTTCCTTGACTCAACAAGCATTCCTCATCTTACCATCGCCTTGGCAACAATTGAGTTTTATTGCTTATGGCCTTTGGTCCTCTTCTTTATCTTGCCTACCCTTGGCCTAGAAGATGAAGACAGACCACTTGTCATTCATAGCTTGAGTTTGGTGCCTTATCATCATTTCGAGTCCAAAAGTTTGCAACAAATTAGCTAATGAGGCCAAAATGCTCAAAAACCTTTCTCAAAGAGAGAATGAAGTACCAAATTCATCCGAGTCTCCGGATCATAATCTGCGCTCGAAATCTCAAGTTTGTTCAGATGGGCCATCTATTTTGAGGACGTAATCCCTCACGGGTTTTTCCTCCACCATTTTCAAATGATTTACATCTCTCGAAGGTGATCCGACGAGTCCCGCATGTTTTGACTTCGTCGGTTGGCTCATCTAATTTTTGTGTGTCAAAATCCACTTGTGTTTTTTGTGCGATTAGACAATTATAATTTTCCAATCAATATAGTTTCCATACATATTGTATTGACTTTAAGTATAATAACAAGGATTAAAAGGTAACGACATCTTTGAATCAAATAAACAACTATATGCAATAAAGACAAGTATATCACAAGGTTCGATCACATTTCATCATATTTTAAAATCTCAAAAAAAATATGAACATGCATCACCAACATCTCAAAAACAGTTTAAATAAGCCACGTGGGGTGGGTCATTATTTAAACACATTCAAGCAAAGTACAACAAACAAGAACAGCATAAAACCTTTAATATCCAGATTAATAGTTGGCTCACTTGACCAATATAAAATTGGACAGGACTTTTAAGTATATGCATATCAATTTTATACCTAAGTAATAACCATGATTAAATACAGATTACTATTTCGCTTTGATCGAGCCTCGTGGGGAGGGTCATCGCCGCCACTAGTAATAACCCACAATCATCCTTTCGAATTCATTCATGTGAAACCTATCTTTTGACCGTCCCCCAAGAATTTCTCCAAAAGAATTCACAAATAAATAAATCATGGAGGTCAAAATTAATTCAATTTTATTATCCTAATAAAATTGTCAATTAATTATTTAAAAACATACTTAGTAATTTTGGAGTTGAGATTTTTCAATTTGGCAACCCTCATACAAAACACATTTAAACAAATTAAATAAAAAGATAAGATAAGACAAATAAAATCAAGCAAAACAAAAAAATAAACATATTGGGCACAAATTATCCAATTGTCATGGTTTGATTTTTTCTTGGCTTGATCTTGAAAAACAAACGTCTCGAATTTCTCCCCCACTCGTTCATCTCGAAAAAAACTTAAATCTCGAACCGCCACGGCATGATGCACGTTCCTTGGCCGGGATGCACGCCAAGATCCGTGGCGGGACGCCTAGGGCAGCTTTAACCCTCGGAACCTTGCCGGGCACGCCCCCCGGTAGCCACCGGCACTCTCGGCTGGCCTTCTCAGCGGTGTCGTAGAAGTCAGCGATCCTCGGCAATGTATATTCATCGCCACCTCCCCTATTCCCGCCATCCATCTCGCCCTCATATGTCGTCTCGCCAGCTCCATGTTGCGCCTTTGTATCGCCTCGCGCCCGCATCACATTCGACTGGAGCACGACCGCCCGTGGCCCGCATCCTGCGTGCTCGCTCGGCCTCTTCATCTTTCGCTGGCCATCCTATATCCGTTCACTTTCACTTCATCGATTTATTTTCATCTTTAAAAAAATTTATTTTTAAAAAAAAATAAACCTAGATCTAGACTAGTCTATTACATTGATCAAATCAAACAAATCCTAGTCTACTCGTGGATTTTCACGAGGCAAAACAAATCCGAATCTAATCGAATTAAAAACCACGCTTTATATGTGTACGCGAGTCGTTTTTAGATTGATGAATATTATGTGGCTAATTTAATTACGACTCGCAAAACAAAACATATACGTGTAAAATAAACAAGAAATAAGATGGATTTGTTGACCCAACAAATTAATAAAAGACTACTCCGGGGCATACCAAGCCGGATGTAGTAATCGAGAGAGCCTTACACGCATAGCTTCTGATACATCTTATGAAGATGAATCGATGCAGTTATCGAATGAGTTCCGTGGTTTTTCATATATGTGGATGAACACTCTAGTTTTTTCTATTCCTCACCTCTCGTGGAATTTTTTTGTAGGCTATTTCTCCGATTCTTTTTTATCAACCAACCCTTTTTTTTTTTCTTTTTTACTTCCATTTATCATACTTTGTCAAGCATGAGTTGGATTGGTAAAGCATGTCTTTGGATTCTTTCGACCATGCAAGAACTCCGTGGTGTTGCCAATGCTTCGACTTCATCTTCTAGATTGATCTTTTTATAAACGCCGCCCAGAGGACGCACTCTTTTTAATCGTCGCAATTAATCTTTTGTTCGGTTGACTTTTCGCTCGCCGCTTTTAAGATGTCGGCTTTTTCAGAGATTTGAGTTCAACATACCGACTGGTTTCGCTTTGTTCGGTAGGTCACGCCGAGCAACTCGACGGTTGGCGAACAAAGGTAACTCGCCCAATCGCATGATTATTATATTCAAACATTACACGTGTCGCTCTTTGATGTTCGATTAATCCTGATTTATTATATCGAACACAACAATACCCCCCAGCCGGGTCGCTTTGTATTCTACATTGGGCCCGGCTGTTAAAATCTGATTGGGCCATGTTTACGTCGCTCAATTCATACCGAACTTCAATTAGTACCCTAAGGTCTATTTAAATCTTATTTCTCCACTTTAAAATTTTTTTTCCTTTCTCCTCTACTCTTATCGCCTTCCTCGATTCGAAAGTTTCCTACATGATTCATTGTTCCGTGCGAAGAAATTCATTCAGTAAATCGCCAGATTCTTTCTTCTACTTTATAATCATGGCTTCCTCGCTCAATTCCTCTGCTCAATCCGACCATTATAGTTCCCCTTCGCTTTCCCCATTAGTAGAATCCCGTAATAATGTAAATACATCGGAGGCAAATGCCTCGAATTCAGATTCCGCTGGCAATTTCGACAACCTTTTTTTCCGTTTTTTTCCGACCGATAGAGCCCAAACGAGAGTCGATAGGGTTTGTCCCGTAATGATTCGTCGGACGATTCTGATTATAACTCTTCGCCCCATATTCAAATTAGGTCTAGGGTTACGGACAATATTGATGTAGATAGAAATAATACTGCTGTAAGGGGGGAAATTTTAACTGCAAATTTAGTCGAATCGAACATAGGTGTAGATGGTGGGCAAAACTCCGAAATTGGTATACCTGTTGGTGTTCCTCACACCAACATATAAATGAAGTATAATGCTCGTTATAATTTTGGCTTGCCCAACAACCTCATAGGATTAGTGTAGAGAGAACGAGTACCAAATGAGCAAAATGGCGAAAGCATAATTGATGTAGATATGCTCGCCACCGCATAAAATTTATGAAACCCCTAAAGATGTCTTTTTTCTCGGGCACCCATTCCCGATGAACGAGCCGACCAACCCCCGAGGGTTGTGTTGCCGTGAATTTGATACTATGGAGGTCGGTCTTCGATTTCCTCTCCATCCCAAGCAATTACCCGCTTGCTCGTGGAATGGAATATTTCCATTACACAACTCAAACCGAATGGATGGCATATGGTCATGAGTTTTTTGACGTTGTTCGGCAAAATGAAACCAAGGTATTATCCTTCGGCAGCTGAACTTGCTCGGTTAGTGCACTTGACTCGTCCGAGGGGCGAAAGTATGGGTGGTTGTTTATGCAAGCTAACGCCAAGTGCAAAATTATCGAGGATGTGCCGAACAAAATCGCGATCGAAAGAGAAATTTCGGTTCGTAGGGGGGATTGAAAAGCCCGCCTCGAAGCGAGCCAAATGCTCGTTTGATATATCCCTAATCGACTTCGAAGTGTACCAAGTAAGTGATTTTGTAACTTTCATTCCTCAATTTGAACTGATTTTAACTCACTTTTTATTTCAGGGATTCAAGCCGCGACGGATAAGGAGACAAACGACGGCTATTTCAAAGAGCCATTTGGCAGATCGATCTAGAATCTCGCTCGAAAGATCCATGATTACCTTGAATACCGCCGAACGTAGAAAAAAAAGGTGGTTTGTTCGCGCCTCCTCACCATCTTGTTGTTTGCGCTGATCCTTCCTAGAAGGATAATCTTTTGTTTTTGTACTAGTCTTGTGTCTTTTTGTTCACCGTTACCCGCTAATTCGACTTCGCTTTATTTATAAATTTTTTCCAATTGTGACCATCGCCGCGAGTACATCTCAACACACCGAGATGGCTCGAGAAAAAGGCCACGCGAACTTGTTTCTGATTCAAGCCGAGCGAGAAGCTCAAATGAAAGAATAGAGGAGGCAAGCAGGCTAAACGACCCTCATCCGTCCCTGAGAAACAAGTCGAAATCTGGGAGGGCTCCTGCTCGGGCCGAAGCATGGGTCATGAACAAACCCCACCAATTTAAAAGACCAAGGGTGGAGATCGGCGAATCAGGGGCTGCTTAACAGGTCCGAGCGAACAAGGGTTGATCGAACAGGGCCAACCGAGCAAACTCAAACAAGACCGATGTCGCCAGTCGACTCGACCCCCTACCGCCGAGGCGACGAGCGCCGCTGCCGTTGTTGGTCCCATTTCGCAGATTGTCGAAATGGAAGTTGGCACATCTTCTCCTCCTCCAATTGACCTCGATCTTGACTCCAATCGACCGAGCCACGATCTCCCCGAAGATAAGTCATTCCCGGATGGGATCCAAATTTCGTGTGGCTGTGTATACGCTTTGCTCGCCTCAGAAATCGCTTTGGTTTTTGGTCGATATTTCAGACTCAACAACATGTATATATCAGAGGTTGAGCAGGTTGTCGCCTTTAATGCCCGACCTAAAGAATTATTTCGTCACGAAGTGTTCGCAGTTCCAGCGCGTCGAGCATGTTCAAAAAGCTTGCCAGACTTCGCTCGAAAGTGGACTATCGATCCTGGAGGAGTCTATTTACGTCCCACCCCTTAGAAAACATGCGGGGGCCGGTGCTTCGTGGTCACCCTTGGTCGCTTTTGAGAAAGCTTATGCCCAAATCGCTAACATCCAAGCCAATTATTTGGCTTTTGATTAGAACTTTGAAGACAAAGTGATCGAAATGGAACAGGTCCGCGATGAATTGAAATCGGCTCGAGCAAACTGCTTTTTAAGACAAGTTGGCGCCAAATGGCTCGCGGGAGGATGCCCGCCAATTTCGGTGAGAATGCTCGCCTTAGCTCAAGAGGATGCTCACACACGAAAAGAGGCAATCAATCGGCCTCGTGAGGAGGTGATCAATATAACGGCGGGCTCAAGAAGAAATGAATGCCGAAGCCAGAAACTTCGGCCGATGTAGAAAAATGGAAAGTGAGAGGAACGAGCTTGGCCAACAAACTCATCGCTTCTTGAAGAGACTAACACTGCTTTAGGGCCTTGAAAACTCTAAGTCGCATGATGACGAAACACATTGACTCCATGTCTAACTTCTCGTATATTTGCGCTTTTGCCGATGCTGTTCGATCTGTTCGCCACACACTCAACAGCGAGCAAATTGCCCCCCTCATATCCGACTTTCAGCAGTACCTGGTTGATAACCCTCCAGATCGCAACCTCCCAATGTCGATTTTGAATGGTCTGGTAATTCTTTTCCGTTCTTCCCGGGCGGATCAAAATTGACGATCCAATTCCTGGATGAAGAGGAGAACTCGACATTATTGCTAATGAGGTTGCCGATCAAAATCTTCATACCGATCTGGATCAATCCACCAGATTTGCAAAGAACCTCTCCGAATCGAGCAAAATGCACCTCCCAAATGAAAGCATCCGATACCCGACATCCCGAATCTGGTTGAGGGGACCGAACATAATGTGTTCGACATTTCTTCCATCTACCCCTAGTTTTGACTTTTATGCCTTGATGTCTTTTTTTTTTTTTACAAGACTTGTGTAATTTTGTCTTCTTCACTTTTTAATTCGAACAATATATCTTTAGTCGCTTTTTGTTGATACTTCTTCTTTTTTGTCCGAATATTTTGTCAATTGAACAAATGAATTTCATATTGAATTGTTTCCTCTAACCCGCTTTGTTGAGGATGAATGTTGATACTTGTGTTGCACGATAGTTTCTTTGCGTTTCGCTTTTATTGTTTTCCGCCATTTTTCTTTTCTTCTCAATGAATTCAACATTGGGTTTGCTTTATGCCCGCCCCCTCGACTTCTTTTCGTTTTGATTGTCTTATTGACGCTTGCAATCGGTTGATCGTCTTATTTAGGTGCGACCAGATGGGTTACTTTATGAACCCCCTTTTCTTGGTGCGCGATCGCCTTATTTAGGTGCGATCACTTCGCACTCGGCCGCCTTATTTAATCGCGACCACGATTTCGCCACCCGCCGTGCTACGGTATCTGTAAGTACTAGTCGGCTTTATCGCGATCGCTGCACTCCATTACTCGCTTTTTGTCATGAATCGAATCGTATCTAATTGCTCGTCAAAGTGAACATAGACTGGGCTCGCTCGCCTTTTTGTTCGGTCGTCCGGCTTTAGGTGCGACCTCAAATAGGCCTAAACTAGAATCTCTTTAGCTTAACAAAAGTACAAATATCTTTCTTTTTTTTTTTTTTTTTCTTTCGCAACACTTTTGTATTCTATTACATCGCTCATAACCTAAAAAGACTATCTATTACACAACTATTGTTATCGCACTGGGTTTTTGAATTTAAATCTCGCTTGAGTAGACACCTAACCGGCCTTACCTTTGTCCGCTGAATTGATGTTGACAAGGATGTGGCACATCAGTCGTTTACCTTTTTTTTTCTTTTTGTAACATGCTCAAGCAAAGAAGAAGATAAACTTTTGTCCCTCCCGGACAAGTTAAGTGGTTATGCGGCGGGCGTCATGGCATTTAGTACGTGGCGAGCATTCCGGCCGCTTAAAATAGGTGCGAAAGCAAAATTTTCAAATTCGACCATTCTCGTCTCTCCCAAGAGATGCCCGAAGGCCAAGACGGCATCTTATTTTTGGGACTTATGACATCCCTCCCTTCGCAGAGGAGATTTTGGGGATGCATAGGGACTTTACGGCTTATTACCGCATAAGCAAAGGAGTAACGCGGAGCGGCAACCATGACTCTTCCGAAAGATCCTCGAGTCCGGGACGAAGCTTCAACCTCAGGCTTGCAATGAATGTGAGGTAAAAAGCTCATATCCGGATAGATGCTCGATTCAGCTAATTGACTGCTGAATCGAGAGCTGGATTCTTCTACGTCTGGGGGCATACTAAACCATCTTCCTACTGAGGATCGCAGTATTTTTTCTTTTTTTCTTCATCTTTTTCTCTCCGCTTTTTTTTTCCCTGCTTAACCATAGTATGCCCCTATTTATAGAACTGTCCCCAAGCTAGTGCCGCATAGATAATCGATGCTAGCTCTCTTATTTTTGCTCTCCTTTTTGACATCCTGCTCGGCTTTTTGACAGCTTTGCTCAAAGAATTAACTCACCTCGCATGGTCGCCACCACTTGCCAACTTGTTCGACACGTATCTTCTATTGACAACTCGCTTCGACACGTAGCTCCCGGTCATCATCAATAGTGTTGTCCAAATTTTTTTCTTGAAGATATGCATCGAAAAATAATATATTCTTCTTTTAAGATCGTCCTACTCACTTGGACTGAATGGCTGATTGTGCTCGGCCAACAATATGCTCGCTTTAGCTGTTTCAACTTTGTTCGGTCGATACTATACTCGCCTTTATTGATAATATTTTTTCAAATTTGACGCGTTCCACGAGTAAAGACAATGGGATTCCATTCAGTCCTCCAAGTCATATGCCCCGCTTGATAAACGCTCGCGGATCTGAAAGGACCTTCCCATGCTCGATCGAAAACACCACCGGGTACCCCCATCGACGCTTTAAAACCCAAATTTCGCCCACATTAAACCTCAAGGCGATCGGACTTTGGAATTATAAAACTTTTTCTCGATCTCTTTTTGTACATAGCATTTTGAAATCACCCTCGCTTCTTTCTTCCAACAGTCTGACCGTGAGCGAAATACCGGGTCATTAATATGCTCTCCAAAAAGTCATTGTTCGATGACTTGAACTTTGATTTCGGGTATAATAGCCTCTCGCACCAAAATGCTAAAGCAAAAGGGGGTCTCTGCAGCTGATGTTCAAAGTTGTTCGGTAAGCCCACAATATTTCGTGCAATTCTTCCCCCATCCTCCCCTCGAATTATCAAGTCTAAATTTGAGGGTATGCTTGATAATTTTATTAACGGCTTCGACTTGACCATTTGATCGATATAACGGAGTTGAGTAGTGCTTTTTAATCCCCCAGCGAGCACAATTTTGTCTAAATTCACTTCCATCGAATTGTTTGCCGTTATCCGTGACCAATGATTGGGGAAGCCCAAATCGACAGATGATGTTTTTCCAAACAAAGTTCCACATCCTTTGTTCGGTGATTTTAACAATTGCCTCGCCGCCCATTTAGTATAATAATCAACGGCTACCACAGCATATCTAACTCCTGATGTGCCAGTAGGAAATGGGCCGATTAAATCGATCCCCCATTTAGCAAATGGCCATGGACTATAAACTGATACTAACTCTTCAGGTGGGCTATGAATGAGTGGAGCATGTACCTGGCACTGATAACATGCACGAGCATATGCAAGCGAATCCTTTCTAAGGGTTGGCCAATAATAACCTTGCCTGATTATTTTATGTGCCAGGACGAGCCCACCCAGATGATTTCCGATATTCCATCATGGATTTGTTGCGTATACATGTCCCTCTTTAGAGTAATACACTTCAAAAGTGGAAGAGAGAAGAAGCTTTTTGTACAAATGCTCGTCTATAATAGTATATCGAGCAGACTGTAATCTGAGACGAGTTGCTTGTGCTTTATTTTCAGGGAGAAGTCCCTTTTGTAAATAACTCATTATTGGAGTCATCCAAGTTTCTTGTTCGCTTGTTATCTGTGCGATCGCAATCCTGGGAACCGAGGGCGATAGCCGTGACGATCACAATGTCCGCATTGTGTTCGTTACTCCTTCGCCGTTGCCAGCGTAAGCATCGGGCGAATCGAATTACCCAATCGTGGTAATTGTTCAATGAAAACTTGGTCAAAATGCTCGAGCAACTCTTTTGCTAGTTGTTGATATTGTGCCATTTGTTCGCCTCGGGCCTCATACTCACTTTGTTACTGATAAACGACACCGAGAATCGCTATAGATCATCGCCTTTGAATTCCCATTGTCATTGCCATTTGTAGTCCAAATGATCAAAGCTTCATATTCAAATTTCATTATTTGTAGCCGAAAATCAAATCGAATGGTCAAGTAAACGTCATTTAGTTGGTCATTTGATGAGAACTACGCGCTCCGGCTTGAACTTGTTGATGATCCATCAACATACATGTGCCATGGTTGATCGACAATTTCGTCAGGAATTTGTGGATATGTCAACTCAACCATGAAATCGGCCATAGCTTGGCCCTTCATTGCTGTTCGTGGAGCAAAAGTAATGCCGAACTGTCCTAACTCCACCGCCCATTTGAGCAATCTGCCCGAAGTATCTGGTCGGTGGAGGACTTGGCGCAATGGAAACGTAGTCAATACCTCAACTGAGTGGTCGAAAAAATATGGTCGCAATTTTCGCACACTCATTACGAGGGCGTACGCTAATTTTTCCAACGGAGGATACCGGAGCTCGGCTTCTTTTAGCACTTGGCTAACATAATAAATGGGTAAATGCGTTGTCTCCTCTCGCTTCAGACGAAAGCACAAAGATCGATCGCATGTTCGGGATGCAAATGAGATACAAATAGAGTTGTTCGCCGATAGGCTTAGACAAAGGTCCGAGTATCCGCAAGGTGTTGCTTTTAATGACTCAAACGCATTCGCAATGCTCGGTCCATCAAATTTCCCTTTTTAATGCATCAAAGAAAGGTTTACATTTGTCCCCATTTCGTGATATGAACCGCCTCACGGAAGCTAATCGTCCTGTTAACTTTTGACCTCTTTCACACTTCGGGGCTTGCATATCGAGTATTGCTTGAATCTTTGATGGGTTTGCATCAATCCCCGCTGACTAACCATGTGTCCGAGGAATTTCCTGAATGAACCCCAAAACCGCATTTCTTGATTTAACTTCATATTATACTTTCTCAATATATCAATCGCTTGTGCGAGGTGGGTGATGTGGTCTTCCTTATGTTCGCTTCTAACCACAATATCATCAATATATACCTCGATTGTTTGGCCGATGTGTTCGGCTTAACATTTTGTTCACCAAACGCTGATACGTTGTCGGCATTCTTTAATCCGAATGGCATGCGCTGCCAACAAAGATATGTTCTTTTCATCGCAATCGTCAGATTCTTTTTGATCGTCCGGATGCATTGGTATTTGGTGATAACCAAATAACGATCCATAAATGTCATGAGTTCATGGCCCGGCCAGATATCAACCAAATAATCAATGCGGGGCATCGGAAATTATCTTTTGACATGCCTTATTCAAATCGGTGAAATCGATACACAATCTCCAAGATCCATTTGACTTGCGAATCGAGTATGTGGGTTCGCAAGCCATCTTGGGCATTTTACCTCTCGGATCGGGCTTTGTTATCGAAAGCAACTTTTTGATTTCACTATTCATCGCCGCATATTTTTCCTGACTAAAATTTTCTACGCTTTACGACAACCGGAGCTTGTATTGATCAAGGTTGAGGAGTGGCGTGCATGCTCGATCTATTCCAACCATGTCCCCCGTGTGACCATGCGAACACATCTAAATTTGTTTGAAGGTAAGTAATTATTTCGCTCGATTGTTCGTAATTCAACCAACGAACACTTCTAACTCAGTCCGCTCGGTCGACATCGATTGGTTCCAATTGCTCAACAGAGTCGCCTTTTTTTTTTTGCTCCACCGAGGGTCTTGAATGGATCCTCGGGGCTCATCATCAACCTCCACGGGTTCAAAACCTATGCGAGGCTCTAGGTCCGCTTTTGTTCGCTCGGGCCGATCAATATTCATTTGTTCTAGGAGATCGGGGAATTAGTTGTCTTTTCCGAAGTTTATGTTCACGCCTTCCAGATTTGCTCGAATAATTTATGCTCGCCCGAACTCGTGTTCGCTTCTGGAGACATTTAGACGGTGTTTTTTCTCACCGGCTTGACTCACCAATCTCCCCCTGCTTGTTCCATCATGTTAACCATATTTTGTTTTTTCCGCACACATGACAAAGCGAAACAATCTCGAGCCTTCTTTTTGATCTCCTTTTACACTTCCCTGCTCCATCTTGTGTCGGAAATTTAACACAATAGTAATACGTGAACAGCCGCTTTTGAATTCTCGAATAAAAAGGCGACCTAGAAACCCGTTATAAGTGGATCGAGCATCGACGATTACAAAATCTAACATTCTAGTTCGCCTAATGTCCGAATTCAAAGTTGACTCTAGCTCGACTCCTAACCTAATCATACCATAGGGTCGTTCACGACTCCCCAAAACCCATTATAGTATGATTACATGGTTCAATATAACCGCCAAATCCCCAACTTGTTTTTCCATCCGGGCGGTATTAACGAACAAAATGTTTGCATAAGCCCCCCAAGATCAACTAAGAGGCGATGTACCTTCAATCCAAGGAGACGAAAGCACCGATGGTTAAGGAGTCGTTATGGGAGTTATAATCCCGCCGAGATCGCCCTCCGAGAAAATGATTTGGTGTGTAGGTGGGGAACCGGATGATGTGTTCGCCACCTTTACCTCGATGGATGTTCGCATGGCACGATCTCCATCTTTTTACGCCTCGTTAGATAACGTTGGCGCCGTAACATCCACCCACAGTCCATATTCGGGATTTAATCATTTGATTTCTTGACTTTCTCGACCTCTTCCAACAAAGAGAGGCCCTTTTTTGACGTTTTCAGATCTCTTTATGTGATTCTTCTGGGATCATCACAAATGTTTGTTCGCCTTTCGCTTTCCCCTTCGGTCTTCTTTCTTTCGCGCCATGAATCCTTGTTCGCCGCTTTTTTAAGAACTGGAAAGACGATTTTCTTCATACTGACTTCCAAAGTTGGCGGAGTAGATCGCGGCAATTTTCTCAGATTGCGGCCCGGCGTACTCGTGATAATTACAATATTTGGAAGCGTTAAGTCGACGCTTATCCATTACAATTCTTCTTGCCCGTCCAACATGTCCCGATCTTTGATTTGATTAAAGATAGTTTTTCACTAAACGCCCAAAAAGACTTCGTAGGGGCATTTGCTTCACTTTTGTTCAAAAGGTTTGAAGGAGGTTGAGGATCCAGTACTCTTCATTCATTGTTTTTTTTTCAAAAGCTTTCCGGCGGTAGGCTCTCGTCTCAATTGTGATTGTCTGAAAGCAAATCTTGCATGGCTATAATTTTAGCCGCCGCTTCTAAACTCGAGTATGAGTTCGCCAATCTTGATGCATGGCCTTCCACATGTCTCAGATTTAAAGTCGGACCTCCACCACCGCGAGGATCTTAAAGATCCTCTTCAACCGGGGCTCCATCATATAAACATTTATCAAATCTTTCTATGTATGACCGATCGACTCACCTTTTAATTAATTGGAAAAATGCGCCAACCTTTGTTTCGGGTAAGCAGGCGAGCAATACATGGACGAGAAATGGGACAAAAATTGCCGTCCCCACCAGCGAAAAGATGTGATGGATGTTGCGGGTAAAGTGGTAAACCACCTATGTGCTCGATCTCCCAAAGTCATGGGGAATGATCGGCCTTCGCGTCGATCTGTAGCCCCCATCGCGATCATAAAGTCCGAAAAATTTGGTTGAGATGGACATGAGGATCCGACTCGGCGTCGAAAAATAGAATTGGTGGTCTGGTCTTTCATGATTTCTCTTGACTTCGCCGCCATGATCGCTGGAGATAATGGCGAACAAGGTACGATGCTCGCTCGAGGGTAGCTCTTAGTCGCGCCGATAAACTTAAATTCCACGATGGCTTTTTTGCATTTACGCAAAATTTCGGGATCCGATAGACTTAGATTGGGGTCAAGTTTTCCCATCATGAGGATCTCGTGGATCATGCTCGTGATGGGGCGCCCCCCTCTCCAAGTTTGTCCTTGACTACCCAATCGGTGATGGATAGACAACTTTGTTCCCGCCGATATTTGTTCGATTGTACGGATGTTTTTGAAGATCCGAATCGCGGGCACCTCTATCGGATGTCTCTTTCCCGGATCCTGCCGCTTATTATTGCCGATTCGGTCTTTGGCGGAGAGCCTCAAACGCCCAAACGCCCGATGGTCTGACCCTTGGGGTGTTTCGTCATCCGACATATCATCGGCTTTTTACTAGTCCGCTGGCGATTTTTTTTAGCTTGCTTTTGCCGGTGTATGTGTGTTGTTGCTTTCCCGCTGAGCCTCTAACCGCGCCAATTCTTTTTTCGCCCTCTCTTTCGTAGGCTCGCAACAAAAAGTGATTGCTTTTGTAAAGCCGCCACGGATCATTGGCTATATCCTCAAGATTAATAATTTCCATGCTTTGATCTTTATGAGGTCGACATTTGGCCTCTTTTTCGGTCATATAATTAATTTTGTTCCGACCTCTCCGTTTGGGTGTTCCTAGATTGAGGCATTATATTTCTTTTTTTCGCCTCGGCTAACTAAGGGTTCGTGTATGAGTTGATTTTTCCCTGCACCTCCTTCTAGCGCCAATTGTCATGAGTCGTTTTTTATTGATGAATATTATGTGGCTAATTTAATTACGACTCGCAAAACAAAACATATAATGCGTAAAATAAACAAGAAAATAAGATGGATTTGTTGACCCGGTTCATTAAAAAAGACTACTCTGGGGGCATACCAAGCCGATGTAATAATCGGAGAGCCTTTACATCGCATTCTTCGATACATCTTATGAAGATGAATCGATGCAGTTATCGAATGAGTTCCGTGGTTTTTCATATATGTGGATGAACACTCTAGTTTTTCTATTCCTCACCTCTCGTGAATTTTTTTGTAGGCTATTTCTCCGGGATTCTTTTTTATCAACCAACCCTTTTTTTTCCTTTTTACTTCCATTTATCATACTTTGTCAAGCATGAGCCGGATTGGTAAAGCATGTCTTTGGATTCTTTGACCATGCAAGAACTCCTGTGGTGTTGCCACGCTTTTTCGACTTCATCTTCTAGATTGATCTTTTTATAAACGCTGCCCAGAGGACGCTTTTTTTTAATCGTCGAAATTAATATTTTGTTCGGTTGGACTTTCTTCGTCGCCGCTTTTAAGATGTCGGCTTTTCAGAGATTTGAGTTCGAACATACCGACCGGTTTCGCTTTGTTCGGTAGTCGGCCGAGCAACTCGATCGGTTGGCGAACAAAAGTAACTTCGCCCACGGGCATGATTATTATATTCAAACATTACACGTGTCGCTCTTTGATGTTCGATTAATCCTGATTTATTATATCGAACACAACAATATGCATGCAAAAATAAAACATTAAAATCCATGACAATTGGATACCGCAAAATGGATCTAATTGATTCTACTATCCAATTTCAATTTTAATGTCCAAATTAAATTACAATTTAAAAATTGAGCCGAAATGTGGCTCGATACGATTGTTGGGGAATGATTCGCATGCATCTATTCGGGGTGAATATTTAAATACAAATTTAATTCATTAATTATTACTAGCATGAATTAATCCTATATTAATTCAAATAATAATTACAACAACATATCATGCATATAAAAAGCCACGTAAAACCTACGATGCGTGAATCTACGGGTTTACGTGAACATACCTCTCGGGATGGCGATTGACTTGGTCGGACGGACTAACCAAAAGGACTTCCCAAGTATTCCCTTAGCCTTGCTTTCGACAATCCGGTGGAAGGATACTCGCGAACAATTAACAAAAGGAAAAAATAAACTTTGTTGCACCACGATGTGGATTTGCTAATATTTCCAAAGACATGGAATTGTACTTGGGAATGAACTAATCATCCCCTATTTATAGGAGAGGAGGGGCACGAAATTTATGTGAATTTTCAATGTGGGATAAGACTTTTCTTGGTCACCAAGAAATCTTGAATATATCCCATATATTCTCTTTCCCATAATTAAAATATTCCACAAAAATCCACCTCTCTATTATGGAGAATTTTCGAAAATAACTAAGCAAGAATCCAAGATTTGGATCTTCTTGAATTTATGAGATATTCTTGTATTTCAAGAAATACATATCTTCCATAATATCTTTCAAGAAAATCAAGAAAATCTTTCTTGCCCACTAATTTCCAAAAATTTGAAAATCTCTTAATGAATAACCAAGTGGGAGATTTCTTGAATTTAATGAGATAATCTTGTATTCCAAGAATACATATCTTCATTCCATAACAAAATTCAAAGAAAATCTTTCTCCTCTTTTTATTCATAATTTTCAAAAATAATGGGGAAATATAAGCAACAATATTTATTTTATTTTAATCACCTTTTTTCAGTTATTGGACTATATGTTGGGCTACTCAGGGGGCCTTTAGGAGAATTAAGATTGGACCTTCTAATGGATCTTGAATATCTAATATTGAGCCACAATATAATTCAAGCCCATAAATATTAATTAATCCCACTACATAATTAATATTGCACTATCCATCTTAACCCATATTACAAATCAATATGGCTCCGGTCATTATTTCCGTGTTTAAGATTATCTAGCCCATTAATTAATTCAAGCCCTTTGAAATAGCTTTTCATTAATTAATATCTTTTTGTCCTTGGTCAACGGTTCAACATTATTATCCATCAAAACAAATTCCACTTGCAAGATTTGGTATGATAAAACTTATGAACCTCCCAAGGGGGCAATCAAACAAAAGCGTTACTTGCACCCGCGATTCTTCGTATTAAATCTTAGCAATCACATGTGACCAATAATATTGCCCAAGATAAAGTCGTATTGAATCTCTCTCGATTCGCTACCCATGATAAGTCAAAAGCAATAGTTACCGATCCCACGGATCCTATTTAAGGGACGAAGGTTAAGAAACAACGATCCACCGAGGTCTAATTCTTCCTTGTTCGGTTCAAAGAATTTATCCTCCTCAGAGGTCCTATTCAAATATGATCGAATGCCTAGTGTAATCTCTTGGTCAAAACAAACCAATCGAGCCTTACACCTCAAACTTTTCGCGATGGTTGTTCATTTCCATCTAGGTAAGTGAATGGCTTACTTATAGTTACAAGGGATCGCACTTAATTTAATCTTACGTGATCGGGTATCACTAAATTAACTCTGATTATGTAACAACGTCTTTAATTATTGAACGATTATGCGAAGAAATATATATAACATTCAATCATACTTAAAGCATCGATAAACAATTTATTTCATAAATAAGTCCGGAAATTCAGTTTTCGATTATACAAAGTAAAAAGCATACTTTTCAAGATAATCCCAACAATAAATTCTTGAATCCCAACAAGGAAGAATTAGACCTCGGTGGTTCGTTGTTTCTTAACCTTCGTCCCTTAAATAGGATCACGTGGGATTGGTAACTATTGCTTTGACTTATCATGGGTAGGAGAGATTCAATACTTTTTTATCTTGGGCAATATTATTGGTCACATGTGATTGCTAAGATTTAATAAGAAGAATCGGTATAAATCACGCTTGTTTGATTTGCCCTCGGGAGGTTCATAAGCTTTATCATACCAAATCTTGCAAGTGGAATTTGTTTTAGGTATGGATAATAATGTTGAACCGCTCCTTGACCAAGGACAAAAAGATATTAATTAACGGAAAGCTATTTCAAATGGCTTGAATTAATTAATGGGCTAGATAATCTTAAACACGGGAAATAATGACCGGAGCCATATTGATTTGTAATATGGGTTAAGATGGATAGTCTAATATTAATTATGTAGTGGGATTAATTAATATTTATGGGCTTGAATTATATTGTGGCTCAATATTAGATATTCAAGATCCATTAGAAGGTTCAATCTTAATTCTCCTAAAGGCCCCCTGAGTAGCCCACCAAATAGTCCATTAACTGAAAAAGGTGATTAAAATAAAATAAATATTGTTGCTTAATTTTTCCTAATTATTTCGAAATTTATGGATAAAAGAGGGAGAAGGATTTTCTTTGAATTTTGTTATGGAATGAAGATATGTATTCTTGGAATACAAGATTATCTCATTAAATTCAAGAAATCTCACACTTGGTTATTCATGAGGAAATTTTCGAAAATTTTGAATATAATGGGCAAGAAAGATTTTCTTGATTTTCTTGAAAAGATATTATGGAAGATATGTATTTCTTGAAATACAAGAATATCTCATAAATTCAAGAAGATCCAAATATTGGATTCTTGCACACACTAATTTCAAAATTCATCCATAATTGAGGAGGTGGGATTTTTGTGGAATATTTTAATTATGGGAAAAAGAATATAGAAGATATATTCAAGATTTCTTGGTGACCAAGAAAAGTCTTTTCCCACATTGATTTTCTACAATAAATTTCGACCCCTCCTCTCCTATAAATAGGGGATGATTAGTTCATTCACAAGTATAATTCCATGTGCTGGAAAAATTAGCAAATCCACAAAGGTGGTGCAACAAAATTTATTTTTTCCTTTTGTTAATTGTTCGACAAGTGTCCTTCCACCGGATAGTTGAGCAAGGGCTAAGGGAATACTTGAGAAGTCCTTTTGGTTAGTCCGTCCGACCGAAGTCACTGCCATCCCGAGAGGTACGTTCACGTAAACCCGAAGATTCCGCATGCGTAGGTTTTACGTGGCTTTTTATATGCATGATATGTTGTTGCAATTATTATTTGAATTAATATATGATTAATTCATGTTAGTAATAATTAATGAATTAAATTTGTATTTAAATATTCACCCCGAATATATCTGTGCAACTCATTCCCCAACATTAGGGGGTTGGAATACAATATTGATGTTAAACCCATCTGAACTTGCAACTGCTCTAAAATCTGGATCAGGGTTGCTTATGTGTGGTTTTGCATTGTCTTGTTGAATGATGATATATGTGCTTGCAAATAGAGGTCATTTTGCCTTGATAGCTGTTATAATCTGCAATATATGAACATGATTTAGATACTTAATGCATGAACATGTAAAGATTGTATATGAACACGATTTAGATACTTAATTTGCAATATGTGAACATGATTTAGCTGGTATAATCTGCAATATATGAACATGTAAAGGCTGTATTTATGTCACCAATGGGAATTACTTCCTGTTTTGGAGACTAAATGCATGCACAAAACTGGATGATGATATTTTTTTGACAGTTTAACCTATTTTGTGAATTAAATGGTGATAATTGAGTTACCTGATTCACAATGCAGTCCTTCATGACTAGTTTGGTGATTGAATCTATAGGTTGTACCCCTAACTCTATTTTTTGAGTTCCTTGTTGCTGGTTCTCTAGTTGTGAATGAGAATAGACCTATTTTACTATCAAATAGGACTTGTCCATCACAATTAAAGATAGGTCTTGCCACAACACACATGAACATTACCTTAGGGATAAATCTTTTGCTTTTGCATGCCCTATATGGATCATCTTCTCCTGGTGTCTTGTAAACTCTTTCAATCTCTCTTGTCATGTAAAACCACTTTGTTGGGGAATAAGTTGCACAGATTTATTCGGGGTGAATATTTAAATACAAATTTAATTCTTATAATTATTAATAGCATGAATTAATCCTATATTAATTCAAATAATAATCCAACAACATATCATGCATATAATTTATTCACGTAAATCCTACGCATGCGGAATTCTACGAGTTTACGTGAACGTACCTCTTGGGATGGCTGATTAGACTAACCAAAAGAACTTTCCAAGTATTCCCTTAATCCTTGTTCGACTATCTGGTGGTAGGACACTTGTGAACAATTAAAAAAAAGGAAAATAAATTATGTTGCACCACCTTTGTGGATTTACTAATTTTTCCAGCACGTGGAATTGTACTTGGGAATGAAAGAATCATCCCCTATTTATAGATAGGTGTTGGGCGAAAATTTGGGAAGAAAAACAATGTGGGAAAATCTTTTCTTGATCTCCAAGAAATCTTGAATATATCTTCTATATTCTTTTTCCCATAATTATAATATTCCACAAAAAATCCCACCACACCATATTATGGTATTTTGGAAAATAGAGGGTCCAAGATTCCAAGATTTGGATCTTCTTGAATTTATGAGATATTCTTGTATTTCAAGAAATACATATCTTCCATAATATTTTTTCAAGAAAATCAAGAAAATCTTTCTTGCCCTTTATTTTCAAAATTTCGAAATTTCCATCATGAATAACCAAGTGGGAGATTTCTTGAATTTAATGAGATAATCTTGTATTCCAAGAATACATATCTTCATTCCATAACAAAATTTAAAGAAAATCTTTCTCCCCCGTTTATCCATAAAATTCAAAAATTACAAGGAAAAATAGGCAACAATATTTATTTTATTTTAAACACCTTTTTCAGTTATTGGACTATATGTTGGGCTACTTAGGGGGCCTTTAGGAGAATTAAGATTGAACCTTCCAATGGATCTTGAATTATCAATATTGAGCCACAATATTATTCAAGCCCATAAATATTAATTAATCCCACTACATAATTAATATTGCACTATCCATCTTAACCCATATTACCAATATGGCTCCTGCTATTATTTCCGTGTTTAAGATTATCTAGCCCATTAATTAAATCAAGCCACCCAAATAACTTTCCATTAATTAATATCTTTTGTCCTTGGTCAAGGAACGGTTCAACATTATTATCCATACCAGAAAACTAATTCCACTTGCAAGATTTGGTATGATAAAGGTTATGAACCTCCCAAGGGGCAAATCAAACAAAGCGTGCTTGCAATAATGATTCTCCGTATTAAATCTTAGCAATCACATGTGACCAATAATATTGCCCAAGATAAAAAGTATTGAATCTCATTGATTCTCTACCCATGATAAGTCAAAGCAATAGTTATCAATCACACGTGATCCTATTTAAGGAACGAAGATTAAGAAATAACGAACCACTGAGGTCTAATTCTTCCTTGTTCAGTTATGAAGAATTTGTCCTCCTGTAGGTCCTATTCAGTGCATCAGTCATGCACTAGTGTAATCTCTTGGTCAAGACAAGTCAATCCGAGCCTTACACTTCAACCTTTCACGATGGGGTGTTCATTTCCATCTAGGCCGTGAATGACGTACTTTTAGTTACGAGAGACTGTTAATTTAATCTTCTGTGATCTGGTATCACTAAATTAACTACAATGTAACACGTACGAATTATTGAACAGTTATGCAGTAAATATATGTAACATTCGATAATATTTAAAGCATCAGTGATAAACAATTCATTTCAGTAAATAAGTCCGAAATTCAGTTTTGATTATACAAAGTAAAATGCATACTTTCCAGTATAATCCCAACACACTTTTCATCTATGTGCACCACATTGTGCATGCTTGAGAACTTGATTTGATTTGCATTACTATCTTGCTCTAATGCATTCAAACTGTAATTAAGCCTTTGAAACTTGTTCTTCTCAGTTATCTCAGGCTTAATTGCATTTGAATGATGTCGAATGGCTCCTTCTTTCACCCATCTTCCAACTGAACTCTTGCTAACTTTTAGCTCTCTTGCTAGTCTTCTTATTGTTCCCCTTTTCTCAAATGCAATCTTCTCCATCTTCTCTATATCTAGGTATACATGTTTAACCTTCGATATACCAGTCATTTTGTCTGTTATGTTAACTGGAATACTTTGGGCCATCTGAAGCTTTGCTGTAACTCAAACTCTGTGCACTGTTGCTCTATGCACACCATATAACTGTGTTGCCTCCTTGACCTTTCCTTTTTGAACAAAATCATTCCTACTGTTTGCAATGAGGAACTGGACCATCATGTTCCTCGCATCTAAGGTAAGATTTGGTTCAGTTCTTGTCATTATATCTGAGTTAATGCATTGATCATTTGGCTGACTGTTTGGTGAGGGTTTAATGCAGATTTTGAAGATGAATGAGGGTATTTATTACCCTAAATGCTGGAGGGAATTTGAAATTTGAATGTTGGGAGGGAATCTGAAAAATTTGAAGGTTTGGAAGCAAATTTTGGAGCCTTAAGTTTGATTAGACCCCTATGATGAGACTGTTCTGAGGGGTTAACAATCAGAACTGTAATTTATGAACATTACTTGTCGAATATGAATAGGAATTTAAACACAATAATTGTAATGTATGATCAGTATGTGCGAACAATACTTGGATTTGTATTGTTTATTAATTAAATATATTTGTCATTTTTTTCCTTTATTGGGCAGGTTTAATTAGGGGTGAAGGTTAACTTTAATAATAAAGTTAATCTCTACCTTTAAATACTCACACTACCCCTTCTTTATTCAACTCAAATTCAATAAAGTCAATTTGTCTTGATTTGCGGTCCAAATTAGGTGTTGCAATCATCCCGGACGGAGGGAGTATATTTTATGGTCTAAAACTCTTGAATACTAATTCAATGTATGGAAAATAAGTGAAAACAAGCAAAAAAAATTGATGAATGAATATATTGCAAAGATGATTCAACCATTAGAAAGAAGAACATATGAAAGATGATCGTAACAACATTAGTGCTACTACATCACAAACTTTTAGGTCCAATACATCAATAATTTGACCGTACACTTATTTCTACTATGAGAATCCTCCTACATTTGGAAGTAGAGTACCAAAAAAACAAGCTAATGCACGCATATGGGTGATTAAAAACCCATCGCACAAACAAAAGTAAATTAACCATTAGGCCTCAAAATCATAGTTGATTGATAGCAACAACAAAATGAAGTGGTTCAGTGTCCACACAAAGACAAGACCTCGTGTGTTTGAAAGCAATGGAAGAAGGCGCCAGACGGGCCTCCATCGGGCATCAGGGCAAGCTTCACCGGAACTTGAGCAGCTTCTTCGGAGCTTAACACCCCAAGATTGTAAGTGATGTCCGTCCTAGTAAAACCAGGACAAACCGAGTTGATACAAAAACTCGGGTATTTCTTGGCTGCACAATGCGTGTACGCGTTCAACGCTGCTTTCGACACTTTGTAAGCCGCAAAATGACCAGGCCACTTGTTGACTTCCAATGAGCCTTCCCGAAAGTTGTTCACAAATTCTTGCACAACTTTGTCTATTCTCTCTTCCGTCAGCTTCTCTTCGTCGCTCAACACTCCTTTTGCCCATTCGTTCGGTAAAAGCTGAAGATATTAATAATGTATTCTCGATCGGTTAGTACAAGTTTTGGTTGTAAGAAATTATACGAAATTACTGACATTACCATTAAACTTCCTAATGTGGAGGTGACATTGACAATTCTTGGTGAATCAGATAATTGTAAGAGAGGAGCAAGAGCTTCGGTTAATCTTTTTAAACCGTAGTAGTTCGTTTGGAGGCATTCCTCTGCGCCCTTCAATGTCTCGATAAACTTTCCGTTTGCTTTCAGTTGAATTGGTTCTTGCTGCATCCATTACAAACAAGAATCACTTGTGTAACATTCAGATTCATAGGAATATGAGACATTTTATAATAATAATACCATTAAAAAATAGTTTGTGTTGAGTTTATTCTAATCCGGACTAAACTAAACGAACGAACCTTTCCACCACGAAAAAATGTAGCGACATCCGCCTCAATGTACTCTTGGAAAACTGTAACATCTCCATCCACTTGTATTCCAGTAATTCCTGCATTATTCACCTGCACCAAAATCAATTTCTTACTTCCTGCTCATCAAATATTCACCACCGGAAGTTTTACAATTTAAAAGCATAAATATAAAATATTATTACCAGAATATCAATCCTTCCATATTTAGTTTTGATGAAGTCAACAGCAGCAGCAATGCTGGCAGGATCAACAACATCCAGTTGATAAAAATCCACATTTTCAGAATTAACATCACTTAATTCCTTGAGCAGTTTTTCTCGAGCTTCAGTGCCTCTCTTGTCATTCCTGCATGTTAGTATCACCCTGATCCCTTTGCAAGCTAATTGCTTACAGATCTCGAATCCAATTCCTTTGTTCGCCCCCGTAACAACTGCATACCTGAACCAAATAAAACAAAAACAGATACATATTCTGAAAAATTATGAACATCAATTAGAATATCGTAATATCCATTAATCTAAATCTTATTACTTGTGTGTTGCAGGGATATCGAGTGTTTGCGCCATGGAATGGAGAGAAAGATACAGAGTTTTGATTTTTACAGTGGTTAGTATGTTGTTTGTGTGACATATTTTTCTGAATTTATTCAATTCTCGCCACCCTATCTACCTGCGACATTAGCCACTGCCATTAATGACCATGCCTACACATATGTACCACAATACCAGACATTTTCCAGTTCAGAATACTATTTTATTATCATATATTACATATTATAGTGTGGCTCGTATTTTGAAACATATAATTTATTTATACTAAAACATGTAATTTATGTTCGTGAAATAAATTGCACGTTTAAGTATAAATAAGTTATATAATTTAAAAATACACTAACAATAATATGGTGCATCTGATTCATATAAAGACCTTGCCAATATTATATTGTTTCTGTTTATACTTTTGGGAGCTATTGATATTTAGATTTTTGCTAAAACTATATGCACAACACATTTTATGCATTAGGTGGTGTCAAATACTCTTTATTTTTATAATCGGATCGACGATTAAATTAAATTGGACACGAATTTTCGGTCCAAACCCCCACCCCCAACCCCAAAATGATTATCAATTTAATTTTTTAAATTTCAAGCTTTTATATCTCGATTAAATAGGCAGTTGGATCCCAGGCATTGGATTCCTCTGGAGGACTATATTATTAACCTACTTAAAATTATGACTTTTATTATTCACCTACTTGGTGATTACTTTCCTTTAAAAAATGCCAACTAATTTATCCTTGAAAAAGTATCTCAATGTCTGGCCTTGAATATGGAGGACTTTATTATTCACCTACTTGGTGAAATTACTGAGACATCCGTAACTTATTTCCTTCTTCCTCTTTACTGTGGTGCCAATATGGCAATATCTGGTTACAATTGAGGTTTCAAATTTTTAATCAACATTGATTTTTCAGTATTTTTTATTTTAAAATTAGACGATTGAGATAATATGATTGTTTAAATCGACAGTTCCACATCATGTATTTTCTTATGGAATATAAAATCTTGATCCGTATATCATAAATATGAATGCTACATCCCGTTCGATTCCCCATTTCCAATTTTCGTATTTCATTAGCGTTTCACCGCTTCTGAATTTTTAACCATTTTTTGTATTTTATTTGTGTTTCACTCTTCTAAATCTTTAACGCATAGAGTAAAGGTATGATAGTTCGTTAGATATCTTTTATTATTTCACGTGTCATCCATCCATATTATGAAATATAAAATGGAACACCAATTATGAAAATAGGTGATCGCTTTCTGCTACATTTAGACAACGAAAAAGAATTAACTAATCAAATACGTAGTAACTTAACGACACAATTGTATATATCTATGAAAATCACAAGTTGAAGTATCAATAGTCAAAATCAAAGTATATAGTGAATCATGTGTATATGCATTGGACAGATAAATAATACATTGGTAGCAAGGCAACACCGTATATAATATAGTTAAACCTAAGAGGTAGCACCATCCAATGCTATGTTGGAAAATATTGCTCATTTTTTTATGAATGAGAAATTAATTTTCAAAATTGTTGTAACCAATTATTGGGAAGGAAAAAAAGAAGGAGTTTTTGTCCCACATTGTAGAAATACAAATGAGGAAGTGTGTTTGCCTTAGTTTTATTTCCCGTTTAATTATTGACACGTAACAACTGCAACAAATTAATAAGCAAAAACGTTATGTACGTTTTGAATTTATTATTGTGACGGTTACAACGAATTAATTTAAAGTTTAAAACCTGAAATAATAGTTCATTATTTAGGTTGTCGTTTTTATTTTGAGGCCATTAATGGCTCATAATGCCGAGGGTTTCCAACGGTAAGATTTTCATGTTATATATAGCACTTTAGTCGAAAGTGAAAATATGAAGACGAACGACTTGAGACGTCTTAGAAGAAATGTGAAACATGAGTTGGAGAAAGATAGAGGGTGGCTGACCATCTTGACCCTGGGGGTTAAGAGTAAAGCGACCGGTTTGATCGACGGGTCAACCGGGTTCCGATTATGAGGGAGCTGCTCCATCAGATGGGCTGGCTTCAATTGGACTGTAGGAAAATATGCACAGGAGATGGCTGAAAATAGAATAAACGAATAATCGAGGCATGTGTCAATCACGCTTTCTTTAAAACAAATTATGTCCTCCACTCTCGGTGCTAGTGAATCGTTAGGACACTTGTTTTCCAGTATACAACGATTTAAGAACAATAATATTAGCACTATATCTTGTTCGAGGTGAACAGAGAAGTTGTCTGAAATATATCACAGGATCAAGAACGAATATGAGCAGAAAGATATGTTGTTCCAGTTCTGGCGATTCGCCTGAAACTTCGCCATCGGACTCCATTTGTTTGGAGGTGTTGCTGTGCGATGGAGTTGTCTCCTCGCGTAGATCTGCGATGGTACAGCGTGAGATGGCGCTGTAGGCGCCGTGGCAGTCTGGCAATCCGACGGTTTCGTCGTTGCTTTGAGATTCGCGGCGGCGGGTTTACTGCCCGTGTGGCGGTTTTTCGTTTCTGTACAATGGAAAGCGGAAACGGCAGAAGATGAACCGAAGGTATGAAACGTGAGTTTTCCTGCCTGTTGTTCAAAGTAGCTATGGCTGCTGGTATGATTTGGGCTCACGAGGATTTTTAATTAATGTTTTGGCCCGTAAAACAAACCAATTAAAATAATCAAATAGTATAGGCCTTCTGGTGACTGGCATCCTCTGATGAGTGATGACCAAGAAAATTATTGGGCCATTTGATAAGCAACAGACCACTCTAATTAATTGGGTCTGTGTTTTAGTTGGAAATTTGGACCACAAATTTTAAGAATTAAATACCCATAGATCCATATTTGAGACTAACAATACCCATAGGTCCATCCTATTTGAAAAATTAGTGTTAGGTCCAAAAGTGAGTATCAATTTATTTTACTACCCCTATTTTTGAGTTACAAGATTTGAATTAAAAAGAATAATTTAAACCCATTTTATTTCTAAATATAGATAATCATCGGTTATGGAGCAATACAACCCATCTTCTACTTTCTTCCAAAGTACCGCCTACACTCACATTTCACCTTTTTTTCGCCGGCGATGTCCAATCAAGGACGAAAGTTTCAGGTATTAGGTGCAGATATGAGGCTTCAAAATTCAAATTCAAAATCTTACTTTGTTGCATATATTCATGTTAATTTCGAAATAAGTTGGGTTTATTTTGTGGGAACAAAGCTTTTTCTTTCCAAATTGGGGATAGGTTTTTGGGGTTTTTTAAAGTAGAAGAACATGGATGTATCATTTCAATAGCCCATGGTATTGTGTCCGAGCAGAGTATAGATTGTTTGAGTTTCTTCAATACGGTAATAGCAAAGCACAACCTCCCACCATCAAGTTTCTCGAGCTCTTTATTTGCTTAAGAAACACCTCAGCAATATAGGCGCACCAATCATACTTTAGACATTTATCCAAATCTTCAAGATAGTAGGCCAAATGCCAAGCTACTGGCGAACTCTGTCTAGGGGCCAGCACCGATGCCATAAGGTAGAAATGTCTCAAACGAGCAACATCTTCAAGGCTGGTTTCATCAATTTTGGGCAAAAGATCAGCTATCTTGTTCAATATGCGGCTTTTGTTCATCGATTTCAGCCGTTCCTGTTCAAAATTCCTTTGAACCCATGGCACATCCCTGCAGTGCTTCCTTGTAAAAGGTATCTTTTCAGTGCCGCCTACAATACCTAAAATCAATGCCACATCCTTGCCGTTCAGCTCTACCTCCTTCCCGCCAACTATAAAATTTTCAGTCTTCATATCATAGCAAATCAGTATTTTGCATATGTCTTCATCATTCTTATGACAACGTTTCTTCAGTTTGTGCTCTCTATTTTTTTGGATGGCTTCGAACATGTACCACGAAGGTATTTACTAATTACATTCAAATGTGATTCTTCAAAGTTCAATCCCTTTATGTCTTTGATTGTTGTTTCCATGTTGCTGCGATAATATGTCACACCATGCTCAATGCCAACATTTCCTGCCAAAAAAATACAAAAAACAGATCCAAGTGTGTTCAGTACATTTTATCCAGTTTTGGCAAATAACAAATTCAATTTGATTCGTCCGAATTCTATTAATAAACATAATTACATACCAAAATAATTGGTTGGAATCAGCCTGACTTTTCTCAAATCTCTGTCTGAATCTGAGGTATAATAGGAGGTAGAAGCATCTAGAATAACATTTGACATTTTCTTGGACATATTCTTCATCTTTTTTTGAGGACATTCCATTTTACCACCTGATTCATATAAAAATTCATACAATCAAAAAAATATTGAAATAGAAAATAGAGGAAACATAATTAGTAATTTACACAAATAGTACCTTCAGAAGTAGACTCTGATTCTGTTTCAGAGACAATAATCCTTCTAAAAACTTGTTTCTTAATGCAAATTTCTCCCGATGATTCTGAAGGAAATTGTTACAAATAATATAATTAAAAAGCGAAACAAATATGATAATATTTTTCCTACATAATATGAAAAGGCATTTTCATGACTACCTTCAGAAATAGGTCCCGAGCACTGCTCTGATGGCATTTTCTTTTTCTTACGCAATTGCTTCTTCTTAAACACAATCTTTTCATCATAATCTAACCAAAAAATACAAGTATACGTACATATGAATTGTGTCAAATAATTAGAGATAAAACAATATCACAAGACTAAACAAGAAGTTCAAACAAGTAAAAACATGTTTTCTGATCTTAAATAAGCAATCTCAGTGCAAGAAATAACAAAATAACAAAGAACAATTCAAAAAACTGAATTTGCAAAATTACATACCAGAATCAGATGTACTAGCATCATGACTAGAACCTAACTTTAGTTTTTCTAAACAAAATAAATACAGAAATCTTAAAAATGATGGCAGATCACATGTGAACATGTTCATGTACGACATGAACTTATAAAAACATCATGAACATATTCATGTATATCTACAACTATAGTTTCCCAGAACTCAACCCCATCCATCTCGAAGGTTCTGGACCGTGTTCTTCTAGGTCGAAGACCTTTAAATAAGATTACAAACACATAAACATAAACAGAAAAGTTTTCAGCGATTTAATTTAAAAGAAATAAAACAGAAATGTAAATCAAAAACAAAATATACATAGAATACCTTCCTGTTTCTTTTGTGGTTTAGACCTTTTCGATTCTGAACAACCAGCTTCCCCTTTGCCCTTTCTCTTAACCATTGTTATTTATACATGTATAACCAAAAAAATAAACATGCGAATCTAAACTAAAATATCGATAACCCACGAAATGAAAATTAACACAAAACTAAAAAACTTACATTATAAAAAAATAAAATATCCAACTGTAAAAAAACCAAGACGGAAATACCTTTGGCCAAGAAATTTGGAGTTAATCCAAAAAGGACTTTTGACTCGTCAATTTATTTGAGAGTCAAATGTAATATACATCACCATTTGAAATTGAATTTAATTTCGGTATTTTATTAAATCAAAGTTTCAAATTCGGATTTGTTGGGGCTATAAAATTACGGATTTTTCAAGTCCAACAAAGAATTTGAAAGTATGAATTTAAAACGTTTGGTTTCCAATTGGTCTCGAAATTGTGTCCGAAATTAATATTGATGAATATTAATAAATGTAAAAAAAATTAACAAAGTAAGTGTTTTAAAGCTAAATGGAAAAACCTAAAAACGGAATATTTTTTTCCACACGTTTTGAAAAGGCACTACACAAAGAGATAAGAAAATTCTTGAGAAAGATAAAATGATCATATAATTATCTCAAAGTGTGGAAGTTTTAAAGATAGCATTTGTGCTTATCATCGTAATGAACAAAAAAGTTCAAATGGAATGTAAATATTCAAATGTGTTAAAAGGATACACAAATGCAAATTGGATATTTTGACACAAATTCTAATCCAATCATTAGAAATGTGGGGGTAGTAGTGTCATAAAATTTCTAAACAAATTTAAATGAATTGAAGATTATTGCATTTTGATTATAAAAAGATGAGATGTTTAGAGGATAGTGTCTAAAATAGGACTAAGCCTTAAGATGATGAGTTGAGATGAAGGAAAACCTTACCTAAATATGGTATTTTCCCAAGAATTATGTTCAAAATGAATAAAAGTTTCAAATTTTTTAAATCCCTAACGATTTTGGTGATGTGATGTGAGGATTAGCTTGTTGCTATTAATGATTTGAGAAGAGTTAGTGAAATACTCTTAAAATAATCACCTACATAAGAGAGGAGTGGGGCTGCTTCGAAGGAAATATTGTAAGGCATATTTCTAAAAACTCTTGTAGAACCAGGCGGATGTTCATAGCCGAAACGAACATAACCATGAGAACTGAAAGTTGTTAGGAAGAACTTGAGTGAAGTGCACCATCGTTTACACAAACAGTTGATAGTTCAAAGACATCCAACCATTATTGGTTAGTAAAGTAAGTGTACTTTTTTACAAGGGAAGGTTCAAAGGGTGAAACCTACCTATCCTATGCACGTTTCTAACTTTGATCTATATCACCAAAACCTTTTGGTGTCTGTATCAATTTCCATTCATGTGGGGGATTGTTGGAAAATGTTGCTCATTTTTTGATGAATGAGAAATTAATTTTCAAAGTTGTTGTAACCAATTATTGGGAAGGAAAAAACAATGAGCTTTTGTCCCACATTGTAGAAATACAAATGAAGAAGTGTGTTTGCCTCGTTTTATTTCCCGTTTAATTGCTGGCACGTAACAGCTGCAACAAATTAATAAGCAAAAACGTTATGTACGTTTTGAATTTATTATTGTGACGGTTACAATGAATTAATTGAAAGTTTAAAACCTGAAATAATGGTTCATTATTTAGGTTGTAGGTTTTATTTTGAGGCCATTAATGGCTCATAATGCCGAGGGTTTCCAACGGTCAGATTTTCATGCTATATATAGCACTTTAGTCGAAGGTGGAAATATGAAGACAAACGACTTGAGACGTCTTAGAAGAAATGTGAAACATGAATTGGAGAAACGATACTGACATATTCCGGCAATTGCCAACATATCTTTCTGCTCATATTCGTTCTTGATCCGGTGATATATTTCAGACAACTTCTCGGTTCGCCTCAAACAAGATATAGTGTTAATATTGTTGTTCTTAAATCGTTGTATCCTTTTGTCCTAACGATTCACTAGCACCAAACACGTCGCCTCGATTATTCGTTTATTCTATTTTCAGCCATCTCCGGTGCATATTTTCCTACATGCTATTCATGTCCACTTATGAATATATATGCCTTCACACACATACAAAGACAATGAACTCATTAGTTATTCATACAAAGACAACAGTTCCTGTCGCTTCCAGGCTTCAAAAAACGAGCCGGACGGGCCTCCATCGGGCAGCAGGGCCAGCTTCACCACAACTTCAGCCCCTTCTTCCGAGCTAAACGGCCCAAGATTGGACGTCATATCCGTCCTAGTCAAACCAGGACAAACAGAGTTGATACACAAACTCGGGTGTTTCTTGGCTACAAATCGGGTGTACGCATTCACAGCTGCTTTCGACATTTTGTACGCAGCAAAAGGACTAGGCCAGTGGTTTACTTCCAAAGAACCCTCCCGCAAATTCTTGAGAAATTCTTGCACAACCGTGGCCTTTGAACATCCTTGCGCCCATTTGTTCGATAAAAGCTGAACATTTTTTATAATAGAGAGAAACATAACAGTTCATGGTTCTTGAATATAGTTAAGACATGAAATGGAATCATTTTGCGTACCATTAAAACTCCCAACGTGGAGGAGACATTAACAATTCTTGGTGAATCGGATAATTGTAACAGAGGAATAAGAGCTTCTGTTAATGTTTTTAAACCGTAATAATTCGTTTGAATGCATTCCTCTGCGCCCTGCAAAGTCTCAATAATCCTTCCATTTGCTTTAAGTTGAATTGGTTCTTGCTGCACCAAAAACCAGTTTGTGTGCCATTCAGATTCATAGAATACTCAGATATTCAGTCATCAGGAATTTCATCTTATCTAAAAATTCAAACTTGTATCTTACCTAAAAATTCAAACTTGTAAAAAAGCATGAAATCAATTAATTTATTAAATACCTATTCTTATCATGTTTTAAAGGTAAGTATGAACAAATAGGAGTACTAAAATAGAGTTTCACCTCCAATATGGAATATAAATTTGTAGTAGCCAGGCGTAAGTTGTTAACAAACCTTTCCACCACGAGTGATTGTAGCACCATCCGCCTCAATGTACTCTTGAAAAACTCTAACATCTCCATCCACTTGTACTCCATTAACACCTGCATTGTTCACCTGCATCAATTCAAAATAATTTTTTTTACATCAAATTAATATTCACCACTCACCAGAATATATAAGAATTTCAGAAATAGTATTACATACCAGAATATCAATCCTTCCATATTTTGTTTTGATGAAGTCAACAGCAGCATCAATACTTGCAGGATCAACAACATCCAGTTGATGAAAATCCAAATTTTCAGAATAATTAATACCAATTAATGCCTTGAGTTTATTTGTAGCTTCAATTCCTCTTTCCTCATTCCTACATGTTAATATGACCACGATACCTTTGGAAGCTAACTGTCTACATATTTCGAATCCGATTCCTTTATTCGCCCCCGTAACAACTGCATACCTGATCATTCATCAACCAAAAATATAATTAAAACAGAGATTTGTTCTGAAAACTTATATATAATAAACATTAATTAAAATATGATATTCATCGGTATAAAATTTATTACTTGTGTGTTGCAGAGATAACGGGCATCTGTGCCATTGAATGGAGAGGAAGCTACAAGGTCTTGACTTTAACAAAGTAGTTGTTTAGTATATGTATCGCAGACTTTTTGGAATTTATTCAAATCTCATTATCTCACCACAGATAAATGATTACACATAGGTTTTGGGTAATCATATTTTCTCGACTTTTCTAAACTTTATGTAATTTCCATTTCCATTTAGAATATTATTTTATTATCGCATGTATATTGATTCCCTTTTAAAAAAAATAAAAAAATTGGCATCTAATTCTAGCTGTTACTCCTACTTGAAAAAATGCCAGTTAATTTTCCTTGAAAAAACCGTCTTTATTAATTTCTCCAATTCTGGCTTTTACAATTCACCTACTTGGTGAAATCACCGTCACATCCATAAGTAATTCCTAATCCTACTTCCTATTTTACTCTTTTTGACTTTTTCTTGCCTTCGAAAAATAATCTGATTTTTTTAAACAATAATAATTCATATGTTAAATAGTGACATTTTGTATATTAAATAGTGATACTTAAAAAAGAGAATTCTCACACAAGTTCACACAAGGCCTAGCTTTTCATAATATGATCACAAGATGAGTTTGAGCATCTATTACACTAGTTCAAATAACCTGCATCATTCCTAGTACGATGAAACATTCATTTTGTTGTAAAACAAGCCAGACGGTCCATTTTCAGACAACAGCGCGAGCCTCACCACATTCTTGGCACCTTCTTGGGGTGTCAATGGCCCAGAATGGTTGCTGAGATCGGTCTTGATCCATCCAGGGCACAGACAGTTGATCATCATTTTCGGGTTCCTTTTCGCGATAAGCCTCGTGTATGCGGTCACAACTGCTTTTGAGACGCAGTACGCGCTCCAATAACTAGGCCACCCTTTGGCTTCTGGGGACCCTTCCTTGAAGTCTTTAAGGAACTCATTCACTACTGCATCAATCTTCTCTTCCGTAAGGTTTCCGATGTTGTTAAGTGTATCTTTAGCCCGCTTATTTCGTATACTCTGAAAAAAGAAGAGGTCAGCAATGGACAATATAATTCTTTTGGAGGTCTTGTAGAAGCTGAGCAATGCTCATAAATATAACAAACATACTCAAAAGTCTTATAATAACCAGTTTCTCAGTGCAACTGGTTTGCAGTTTTGGTGCATTTATAAACAATATTAGTTGTTTCATCCAAAAGTATTAGTTGAATAGTTATACAATAAAAAGTGATAATTATGAACCAGTTGTTCAGTAGAGCTATTTACATAAGATCAACTCATATATATATAAATATGTCACATTATTCAAGTAATGTTTGCAAGTGCTGGAACCAAGTATTCTTACTTAAAACGCAACCAGATTCGAGGCTTAGGGAAGGTGATATCTATATAGAGTTTCAAAACATATGTACTTGGCATAGATCCACGGTATAAAGTTGCGTAAGTATGCTATAAACAAGCTCGTGAAATGAATAATGCTCAATAAAAATAAGTAATGTTTGCAAGAGCTAGAACCAAGTATTCGACTCTGTAGTTTCACAGGATGCAACCAAATTCAAGGCTGGAGAAAGGGGAGATAACCTTGCCTAAAATACCATATCTAAGCAGTTTCAAAACACATGTACTTTTAACTTTTAAGTAGATACACAATATATATATAAAGAAAGGTTAGTACCCCTAGCATCCCCATAGTGGAGGAAACATTAACAATCCTCGGAGAATCAGATAGCTCGAGCAAGGGAAGCAGTCGCTCCGTAGCTCTCTTAGTGCCATAGTAGTTTATTTCAAAACATTCTACTGCTAATTCATATGCAGTCTTTTTGGTATTTGCCCCATTCTGCATCAAGTAAACAATAGGCCAAAGGTATTACACTTATTTAAACAAAAATACGGCTTTACTTGGGAATTTTCCTAATTTGATAATACAAACTTACCTCACCATCCCTAACTCCATTAACTCCAGCATTATTCACCTGCGCATCAGCAATCCAATCAAGCAGAAAACTAATTCCGAAGCTTCAAATAATTGGATTATTAAAAACAAGTAAAAAAATAGTCCCTTGAATAAATACATCCCCAAACATACAAATAAGTCACAAATTAGCCATATTATATTATCACTTCCCCAGCTGAAAGACTCATGCTTGGTAACTATTCATTTACTCATCAAACGAAAAATGGATCATTAAAAAAAAAACAAGAACCATGATCAAAACTTAAAGAGGCAAAGGAAAGGGGGAAAACGAAAACAGAAAAACCCAAAAAAAAAAAAAAAAAAAACAGAGTGTTTTGCGATTATACCAAGATATCAAGTCTTCCAATCTGCGATCTAATGTATTCAGCAAGAGAATTAACGCTTGATGAATCCGTAACATCGAGCTGATGAAACATTAAGTTACCAGAAACACCTGATTTTTTGAGTTTTTCAACAGCTTCGAGCCCCCTTTTCTCATTTCTTGCGGTTAAGACCACGGAAACACCTTGAGATGCCAATTGCCTGCATATCTCCAATCCAATTCCTTTGTTTCCCCCAGTAACAACTGCATACCTGAAATCACGCGTGCGTTATCAGTGAAGTCAAAGAAAATAAATTGCTCGAGAAATTGATGCGGAAAGTGAAGGAATTTCCAAGAAATTACTTGTTAATTGCAGCGGCATTTGTTGATAGCCCAGACATTGATGAAGCTGCTGATGAGTTGTTCCTTCTCAGCTTCAATAGGAACATTTGTTTTTTTTTTCTTTTAATACTTTTGCAAGTTTTGCTGAAACGTCCACGTTTCTCAATTTCCAGAAACGTTGTTATTTTATTTATTATTTCTGTATCTTGTGTTGTTCTTTCTGTAGCTTTATTTATTTTTATTTTTTTTGACGGGTTGTGTAGCTTTATTTTCAATCTTGGGATAACGGAGTATATTTGCTTCTTCGAATATTAAGATATTTTTCTTACTACTTGATTCTTTTCACTTTCCGTGCGTGGTTTATATGATTTTATAATCATGATGGGATAAGATAGTTTAATTTTTGGAGAATTAATAAAATTGATCTGAACTCCACTAATGCAAATTTGTATTCCCTTCATCCTATTTTTGAATATCCGGTTACTTAGACACGGAGATTAAGAAAAAATAGAAGATAATAATATTAAATGATGTAAAGTAAGTAAAGTGAGTTTGGTGAAAGAAAATAGTAATATTAAATTGTGTAAAGTAGATTTGATGGAGAAAAATAATATTATTAAATAGTATTGAAAATTGCTTTATTTTTTTTTTTAAAAATGATCAAATAAAATTAGGACAATTATTTACGGAAAGTGGACAATCAAAATTAGGATAAATGAATTATTTTTTCCCCCAAAGAAGTTGAGTCGTTGACTAATTTAACGAGAGACCATCTAATAACATAATAAAAGAAAATAAACAAAAAGAGATGGATTATTCCTAGGGATGGCAATGGGGCGGGTTTTAACCCGAACCCGGCACGAATCCGCCCCGAATGGGGTAAGTTAAACCTAGTCAAACGGGTTACGGGGCGGGTTAAAATCCGGCCAAATGAAAACCCGTCGGATGCGGGGCGGGTCATGGTATTAGGCAAACCCGTCCCGTATATATATATATATATAGTATATATTAAATGTATTAAGTAATAATGCAATAGTAGTTTAATAAGATAACAATACTATAATAAGAAAAAATAATATAATAAGATGTCTATTTTGATGAGGTATGTTTGATTAATGAATAATGAGTAAATGTAGTCCCTTTTGTGCTCTCTTTAATGTGAGATTGATTATGATATTATGTATTCTTTGTTTGTTTTAATTTGATGATTCTAGTTTATGTTTTATTTTTTAGGAACGATATGTATTTAAAAATAACATGTATGAAATTAGGAGTACGAATTAAAAAATAAAAGAAAAACGAAATTAAATATGTGGGGCGGGTTAAACCCGCCGGGTTCATGGGGCGGGGCGGGTAGAGCGGGTCCTAAAAACCCGGCGGAGCGGGGCGGGTTTCGGATTAGGGAAAAAAATGGCGGGGCAAGTTACGGGTTTGGCCAAATCCGTCCCAAACTCGCGCCGTTGGCATCCCTAATTATTCCCATTGTCTAGGGATGGTACGGTATTATTGCGAAATATAAAGCAAGATTCAAATAGCCATTAGCAAGCCTTAATACGTCCAAAAATGATCCAGGTGCAACGTGGAATTAAGACAAGTGGCATGTTTCGATGTAAACGAGTTCAATGTTCCATTGCATCCACTTCATATTTTTTTGGCATTTAAATGTGATGCCTCCTTTTGGAAAATGCCAGTTAATTTTCCTTGAGAAAACCGTCGCACTTTCAGGGCCTTTATTAATTTCTCCAATTCAGGATTTTAATTCACCTACTTGGTGGAATCACCGAGACATCCGCGACAGTAATTCCTACTCCTACAGTCCTACTTCCTATTTACTCTTTTTCTAGGCTTTGAAAAATATGCTGAAATTTTTAAATAACAATATTTCATATGTTAAATAGCGATATTTTGTAAATTAAATAGTGATACTTGAAAAAAAAAAAGAATTCACGCAAGTTCATAGAATAATATTTTGTATATTAAATAATAATATTTGAAAAAGAGAATTCACACAAGTTTTCAAAAGACATACCCTCTCAAGTACGGTACCAAGATCTAGTGTAAGTAAGAACAAAGTATTTAAAACCAAAGGCCAAGCTTTTCAAATGCACTTTTATTTTGTCTAGATGATAATATGATCACAAGATGAGTTTGAGCATCTATTACACTAGTTCACATAACCCATAACTCACACACGATCATTCCTAGTACGGTGAAACATGCATTTGATTGTAAAACAAGCCAGACGGTCCGTTTTCAGGCAACAGAACGAGCCTCACCACATTCTTGGCACCTTCTTTGGGTGTCAGTGGCCCAGAATGGTTGCTGAGATCGGTACTGATCCATCCAGGGTACAGACAGTTGATCATCATTTTTGGGTTCCTTTTTGCCATAAGCCTCGTGTATGCGGTCACAACTGCTTTTGAGACGCAGTACGCGCTCCAATAACTAGGCCACCCTTTGGATCCTGGGGACCCTTCCTAGAAGTCTTTAAGGAACTCATTCACTACTGCATCCATTTTCTCTTCTGTAAGGCTTTCGATGTTGTTAAGTGTATCTTCAGCCCACTTATTTCGTATACTCTGAAAAAAAGGGTGGACAACGCCCAATGTCAAAAAAGAATATATATATATATATACTTGTACCATGCTACAATGTACAAGTTATTTATGTTGAAGTTAGGCTCCATAAGAAGTTTACCGCCAGGCTCCATATGAGAACCATATGTGTGTGTGAGTGTGTGTGTGTGTATAATGCTCATAAATTTGTCACATTATTCAAATAATGTTTTCAAGTTCAAGAACCAAGCACTCAACTCTGTATTTTCACATAAGATGCAACCAGATTCGAGGCTGGGGAAGGGGATATGAACCTTGCTGAAAAATACCATATTAAACTACAATGCTAACATATCTATATAGAGTTTCAAACATGTGTACTTGTTGATGCATGGTATAAAGTTACTCTGAAAAAATATGCTATAAACAAGCCCTGGAGATATGTAATGCTCAATTAATTAGTCATATTCTTCAAGTAAATTTTTTTTTTTTTTTCTTGATCAGGTTCATTCTTTAAGTAATGTTTCCAAGTGCAAGAACCAAGTATTCGACTCTGCATTTTCACACAGGATGCAACCAAATTCGAGGCAGGGGAAAGGGGAGATAATCTTGCTTAAAAATACCATATCTAAGTATATTTAAAACACATGTACATAAAGTAGATATTTGATATATAAAGTAAGGTTAGTACCCCTAGCATCCCCATAGTTGAGGATATATTAACAATCCTCGGAGAATCAGATAGCTCGAGCAAGGGAAGCAGTCGCTCCGTAGCTTTCTTTGTGCCATAATAGTTTATTTCAAAACATTTTACTGCTAATTCGTATGCAGTCTTTTTGGTATTTGCCCCACTCTGCAATAAACAAAGGCATTACACTTATTTAAACAAAAAATATGGCTTTACTTGGGAATTTTCCCAATATGATAATACAAACTTACTTCAACATCCCTTACTCCATTAACTCCAGCATTATTCACCTGCACATTAACAATCCAATCAAGCAGAAAACTAATGTCCACGCTTAAATTAGGGCCCACTTGGTATAATTTTGAAATGATAATGGTAATGGGTATCGTTGAGGAGTCAATCACTATGGGATTATTGATTGCATTGTCAATAATGAGTATCATCTGAGTAGGATTGAGCGGGGTGATTACGTGGTGAAATTAGGTAATGAAAGTAAGATAATAAATTACATACTTTTATTCTCATTACGAGTTTATTAATGATGATTATTTCTATTAACCCCTTCAAGTGGACCTTCAATTCACTCATTAATACCGAGGTAAAGAGTTCCTTGAATTAATACATCCCCTAAGATACAGATAGTAAATCACAAAAATTAGCCCAAATTACCAATTCCCAGCTGAAAGACTCGTGCTTGGTGAATATTCTTTAAATTCTAGCAAAATTCAAATTAGGGCATAAAAAAAGATCATGGTCAAACTTAAGGGTTTGTGATTATACCAAGATATCAAGCTTTCCAATGTGCGATTTAATGTATTGAGCAAGAGAATCAACGGTTGCTGAATCCGTAACATCCAGCTGATGAAACATTACATTATCAGAAACACCTGATTTTTTTAGTTTGTCAACAGCTTCGAGCCCCTTTTTCTCATTTCTTGCGGTTAAGACCACCGAAACACCTTGAGATGCCAATTGCCTGCATACCTCAAATCCAATCCCTTTGTTTCCCCCAGTAACAACTGCATACCTGAAATTACACACGCGCGAGCCTTAAAAAAATACTCGAGAAATTGATGGGAAAAGTGAAGGAATTTTCACGAAATTACTTGTTAATTCCAGCGCCATTTGTTGCTAGTCCAGACATTGATGAAGCAGCTGATGAGTTCTTCACTCAGCTTCAATCGGCACATTTGGTTTTCTTTTCATACTTGCAATAGCAATATAGAGTAGTATTTTTTTGTACACGTATGCTGATTTTCCAGAAATGTCCACGTTTCTCAATTTCCAGAAATATGTTTAGTTTTTTATAATTATTTCTCTCTCCTTCAATCTTGCAATATTGAATGTTTTATTTCTTGGAATATTAAGATATTTAAACATCTTATCCATGAATATGAATGATGAGTCGAATACACATATAGTAGCTAAAAAAAGTATTTCATCACATATATCCATCATACATTTCACTTAACTTATTAACAATAGAGTCATTGTCCGTACAAAGACAATATCTCATGTCTTCGAAATAAATCGAAGACAGAGCCGGATGGGCCTCCAGGCCCATCGGGTACTAGGGCAAGCTTCACGACAACTTGAGCAACTTCTTCGGAGCTCAACACCCCAAGGTTGCTAGTCATATCCGTCCTAGCAAAACCAGGACAAACCGAGTTGATACACAAACTCGGGTATTTCTTGGTTGCACAATGTGTGTACGCGTTCAACGCTGCTTTCGACACTTTGTACGCCGCAATGTGACTAGGCCATTGGTTGACTTCCAATGAACCTTGTTGAAACTTGTTTAGAAATTGTTGCACAACTTCATCTATTCTCTCTTCTGTCACCGTCTCTTCATCACTCAACACTCCTTTTGTCCATTCATTCGGTACTAGCTAAAGAAATACTTTTTTTTTTTAAGTTGAGTCACACCAACTTAAAAAAAAAAAAACTCATTATTCAAAAGTGATTCAAAACACCCCCTAATAGATTTTTCATCCACTATTTTTCAATCGACTTATCTGATTGAATGACTCGGGTCAAAACTGACATAAAACAATTCTATTATTAGTCTATTTAATTTAATGTTTAATAGGGTCGTAATAATTTTGCAATTAATCCCTACGAATTAATCTCCTGGAATAATATTAAAATCAGAAATGTTGATGGATTTTTGTGTGAGACTTTAGAATGTTGGATTATAAGTTTGCAGGTAAATTTGGTAACAAACCTTTCCACCACGAAGAATTGTGGCGATATCCGCTTCGATGAACTCTTGAAGAACTCTAACATCTCCATCCACTTGTACTCCATTAGCACCTGCATTATTCACCTGCATCATGCCAATTTCTTATTTCTTCCATGTCAAATTAATAAGGATTTCAGACAGACGAAGTGGAATAGTTCAAACGATTTAAGAGTCATTGCCTATGCCGTGAGATCATGTGTTCGCGTCACCATTTGTCCTATTAAAAAAAAAAGAGAGATTCCAGACACAGTATTACGTACCAGAATATCAATCCTTCCGTATTTAGTTTTGATGAAGTCAACAGCAGCAGCAATGCTTGCAGGATCAACAACATCCAGTTGATGAAAATCCAAATTTTCAGAATAATTAATACCAATTAATGCCTTGAGTTTATTTGTAGCTTCAATTCCTCTTTCCTCATTCCTACATGTTAATATGACCACGATACCTTTGGAAGCTAACTGTCTACATATCTCGAATCCGATTCCTTTATTCGCCCCCGTAACAACTGCATACCTGATCATTCATCAACCAAAAATATAATTAAAACAGAGATTTGTTCTGAAAACTTATATATAATAAACATTAATTAAAATATGATATTCATTGGTATAAAATTTATTACTTGTGTGTTGCAAGGATAACGGGTGTCTGTGCCATTGAATGGAGAGAAAGATTAGAGTTTTGATTTTACAGCATGCTGTAGGGCAGATATTTCTAAATTTATCCAATTCTGACCGCAGAAAAATTGTTGCACGTTATTAATTTTAGCGTATGATATTTTCCAGCTAGACTTATTCTGGTGTATATATGATATTTGTACTTGGAAACAAAATGGACACATCTGCAACTTTAGCCATTGCCATGGACTATGACGCTACCTAATAAGGCTTTACGATTCGGCCAAGGGGATTAGCTCCCATGACATTAAATCTCTGTGAATTTGAATTCACATGAACTCACCTTTCAAATATTTGAATGTCACTGTTTATAATTTTTTAATTTTATTTATTGTCCAATCACAAAACATTTGATTTTATTTGTTGTTCTTTAAACATATTTGATTTTATTTATTGTTCAATCACGAAACATTTTATTTTACTTGTTATTCTTTAAAAATCACTAACCAATGACACTTTATAAATAATGACTTTATTTGTTGTTCTTTAAAAATCACTAACAAGTGACACTTTATAAATAATGACTATTTCTGATATTAAGCAGTAATATTTTAAAAAAGAGAATTCAAATAAATCTCGATTTATAAAAAAAAAAAAAATCTTGAGAATAATGACTGATATCAAGTGGTTGTTGCCTAGAAATTGGCGGTTCAAATTGTAGTGATTTTCTAAATGTTATGTCTGGTTAGGTTGCGATTCTACAAGGCAAGTCCGAATAGTACACAATAAAAATGAAAGTGAGCAAAGCATTACAAAACCAATGGCCTAGCTTTTCAGTCAAGATGATGTTACAAGCACAACATGAGTTTGAGCAACAATTAAACTAGTTCAAAAGGACCCACATACAATTCACAGACACAGTCATTCCTAATACGAAGAAACATGCATTTGATCGTAAAACAAGCCAGACGGCCCGTTTTCAGGCAAGAGGGCGAGCCTCACCACATTCTTGGCACCTTCTTCAGGTGTCAATGTCCCAGAATGGTTGCTGAGATCAGTACTAGTCCATCCTGGGCACAGACAGTTGATCATCATTTTCGGATTCCTTTTTGCAATAAGCCTTGTGTATGCGGTCACAACTGCTTTTGAGACGCAATATGCGCTCCAATAACTAGGCCACCCTTTGGCTTCTGGAGATCCTTCCTTGAAGTCTTTGAGGAACTCATTCACTACTTCATCAATCTTCTCTTCATTAAGGTTTTCGATGTTAATAAGCGTATCTCTAGCCCACTTATTGCGTATACTCTGAAAAAAAGACGTCTTATAGAAGCTGAAAAAAAAAGAACACTAAAAACAATGCTCATAAATACTATAAAGTGCTTATGTAAACCAGTTCCCCATGCAACTGGTTTGCTTGTCAGGTGTATTTTTTAAACAGTATTAGTCCTTTCATTAAAAGGTATTAGTTTGTCTGATTAGGTGTTCCATTCAAAAGCATTAGTTGTTATACTATAAAGTGACAGTTATGAACCAGTTGTTCACTAGAATTGTTTTACATAATGCTCATAAATCTGTCACACTACTCAAGTAATGTTGTCAAGTGCTTGAACCAAGTAATGGGCTCTGTATTTTCACATAGGAAGCAACCAAAATCGAGGCAACCTTGCTTAAAAATACCATATCTTGTAGTTTCAAAAACACATGTACTTTTAAGTAGATACATAATATATATAAAGTAAGGGTAGTACCCCTAGCATCCCCATAGTGGAGGAAACATTAACAATCCTCGGAGAATCAGATAGCTCGAGCAAGGGAAGCAGTCGCTCCGTAGCTCTCTTTGTGCCATAATAGTTTATTTCAAAACAATCTACTGCTAATTCATATGCAGTCTTTTTGGTATTTGCCCCACTCTGCAACAAGTAAACAATAGGTCAAAGGTATTACACTTATTTAAACAAAAATATGGCTTTACTTGAAAATGTTTGATAATTTGATAATACAAACTTACCTCACCATCCCTAACTCCATTAATTCCAGCATTATTCACCTGCACATTAGCAATCCAATCAAGCGGAGAGCTAATTTCGAAGCTTCAATCAATTGAATTATTAATAACAAGAAGGAAAAAAGACCCTTGAATCAATACATCCCCTAAGATACAGATAAATCATAAAAATTAGCCCATAGTACAACTTCCCAGATTCATTTATCTAGCAAAATTCAAATTAGGGCATAAAAAAAGAAGCATGATCAAACTTAAGGGTTTGTAATTATACCAAGATATCAAGCTTTCCAATCTGCGATTTAATATATTCAGCGAGAGAATCAACGTTTGCTGAATCCGTAACATCCAGCTGATGAAACATTACGTTATCAGAAACACCTGATTTTTTTAGTTTGTCAACAGCTTCGAGCCCCTTTTTCTCATTTCTTGCGGTTAAGACCACCGAAACACCTTGAGATGCCAATTGCCTGCATACCTCAAATCCAATCCCTTTGTTTCCCCCAGTAACAACTGCATACCTGAAATTACACACGCGCGCGCCTTATCAGTGAAGTAAAAAAAATACTTGAGAAATGATGGAAAAAGTGTGGGAATTTTCACGAAATTACTTGTTAATTGCAGCGGCATTTGTTGCTAGTCCAGACATTGATGAAGCAGCTTCAATCGGAACATTTGTTTAAACTTTAAACTAAACAGGTGGTATAGGCAGTGACGGTCCCAGAAAATTTGTATTGCGGGGCCACAAAATTAAAATTTTTTAACTCAGAGTTTATAGGAATTTCTCAAATAGCAAATGACGGTTGGAATGCTATTTGGACTGAATCGATCATAATCATAAAATTATAGTGTGGGCTTTTTCTTTTTTTCGCTATATACTATGTTTTTGTACACGTATCGCTGATTTTCCAGAAATGTCCATGTTGCTCAATTTAACCCTATTAAAAAATTTAAAAAAAAAAAAATTTAGTGGGGGCACGTGTTTCCGTTTCCATCTCTGGTGGTAGGATTTGTTGGTTTTTTCATTTTTTTATCGCTACATACTATTTTTTGTACACGTATTGCTGATTTTCCAGAAAAGTCCACGTTGCTCAATTTCCAGAAACTTTGTTTATTCATTCATTATTATTCCTCTGCCCTTTATGGTTCTTTGGAGAGCTTTATCTTCAACCGTGGAATATCAATATTTTGTTTCTTGGAATATCAAGATATTTCTACTTGATTCTTTGATTCTTGTCAATTTTCACATGTGGTTTACATGATTTTATAATCATTGATGGGGTAAGACAATTTTATGTCATATGGATTTATTAAAATTGATCCAAGTTCACTAACAACTCTACTTATCTACTAATGCAATTTGTATTTTCTTTTGTGGTTAGTGGCTTAATTTCAAAGTGAGACCATCTAATAATAGAACAAGAAAAAAAAGAGTAAGATGCCATTACCATTATCAAGTGAGAGACACACTTAGGTGATACGATTTCATGATAAAACGGGGCATAATGTGAACATTGACGCTTTAACATTTTGGGAAGATGAGTGGAATTTGTGTTAAATTGTACCTCGTCTCATACGAATTTTTGTCATCATTGTGATGATACAGTATCATTGTGGAATGTGAAATGTAATACAAGATTAAAATAGTAAGCATTACAAACAAATCCTCCAAAATGACCACATATCTCGAGTACCATAACTCTATTATTCATCAAATGATGAGACTTGTGTCCTAACAAAAAACAAGCCAGAAGGGGCATTTTCACCATCATCAGGCAACAATGCCACCCTCACTGGAGTCTCAGCACCTTCTTCTACTGTCAACACACCAGTATGGAAGTTCATATCAGTATCAACATATCCAGGGCACACACAATTTACTCGAAAACTCGGGTATTTCTTAGCTGCAAGCCTTGTGTATGCATTCATGGCTGCTTTAGAGACTATGTATGCAGCAAAAAAGTGAGGCCACCCTTTGGCTTCTAACACCCCTTCCTTTAAGTCCTGAGGAACTCATTCAACACCTCCTCAATTCTCTCTTCGGTGAGATTTTCGACGTCTTTTAGCACCCCTTTTGCCCATTCATTTTCTATATTCTGAAACACAACAGTTATATAGTATAAACACAACAGTTATATAGTATGTTACAACCGATTTCAAGAAACAGAAAACTAGAAAGTATGTACCTTGGGCTTTCCCATTTCAGCTGATACGTTGACAATTCTTGGTGATTCGGAGAAGCGAAGCAGGGGAAGCAGGGCTTCAGTTGTTCGTTGCGCGCCGTAGTAGTTTGTCTCAAGGCCTTGTACTGCTAACTCATATGTCTGAGTCATTATCTTACTCCAGTCGATTTTGGCTCCTTCAATCTGTAATAAATTAGAAGCAAATAGGAGGAAACTTCAAGAAAATGCACTCTTTATAGGAAACTTAATTTTGTAAGCATGGATTCATTGATGAATAAAAGTTAAGTGAAAAACAAAGTAAGAAAATGAACTTACAGCAGTTGCAGCTCCAATGGAAGCTCTAAGAGCATCACCATCAACCAGGGCCCCACCAATCCCTGCATTATTAATCTGAAAATTGCCCTCAACTTAGCTGTGTATACACACACACACATAAATTATTACCAAGATATCAAGCTTTCCAAACTGGGACTTAACAAATTGAGCAAGGGAGGCAATACTTGGTGAATGCCTTGTGATGCCTTGTCATATCTAGCTGTTACCACCACCGTGATGCCTTGTGGTGCTAACTGCCTACAGATTTCTAGTCCAATTCCTCTGTTTGCCCCTGTTACTACAGCATATCTGCAGGATGAAATGGAACCATTTTTTTAAGACCCATCGTACTAAATAATAATATGGAAATGAATGAAGAGAGAATGATCAGTTACTTGTTTGCTACTCCTGCCATAGATGATGATTTCTGTGCTTGTGAAAAGTCAGCTGCGGGGGGTTACAATTGAGACTGGGAGATCACATATATGAAAGGAAAGTAGGTAATGATTATTGATTAAATTCCAAAGTATGTGGTTGTTTGTGTGATTATTTTTCCTTTCTTTCGCTTTCCAAATGTGTTTCTGTTATGAAATGAATTTTCGTACAAGTTTCGTCAGGAAAACGATTTTCATATATGTGAATACACTGAATAGCCGTGTCATCATAGAATATAAAAAGATAGTATTAATTTGTGTTTCACTTCAAATCTGTTGTCTTTTAAAATTATATGGAGACAAAAGAGATCGCAATAATATCATGCCAGCAGATTAATAACCAAATCCCAGATAAATTTCCCACGTTTGTTGGTGACACGTTACTAAACTTAAATTTATCTATGATATACCAACCTCTATGATAGTGTACTAATACTGAACCCGATATTTTGTAACTCAATTTTTTGTGGAGTTTGTTTATAACGAAACATGAATATACAAAATCACATAAGCTGACATGATATTATAGGAATCACGTCTTACTCTGACCTCATCAGAAAACATGCCCCAACTCTAGCTTCAGTAATATGGATAAAAAAAAAAAAAAAAAAAAACAGCCAACTGATTGTATTCCAGATTATTAAAAAAATAAAACACAGCCATTTGTCGAGTTAATCGTATGTTAAAATAGAATAGAGAATGCTCGGAGACGGGATTCTGAAGAGTTATCTTATTGTAATGAATTCGGCTTATAGGGAACAAGAAGTATATGTTACAAGACAAAATAAAATCTGTCTTGATGCTATTATGTCTCCTTCATCTACTTTGGTCCCCTCTATATGAGTCTACTAAAATTAGTCTCAAAATATGTTTCTTACAATGGCTGCAGAATGTTTGAACGTGCTCTGCACAAAAATATCTGCGTCGAGAAAAAAATAATCGCTGCAACGGAATTACTTTTCATGGACAAGAGGGCTGTAAACAGGGTACCACATGTTGTCTTTCACATATCGGATAATTTCGTCCTGCACCCAAAGTTATCAAACATAAATTATCTGTTGCTATATCTCTCGTTCTTTCTGGAATCTAGAATAGGATTTTGTATATCTGTATCTATATATTATATGTAAATAACAAGAAAGAGAAAATAAAATGAGGGACTAATAAGAGAAATTTGATGTAGCCAAAATCAGATTATCCTACCTTTGACATATGCGACAGCTCTTTGGCCCCAACCTCACCATGTCCTTCAGCCACATCTTCGGCAATTGCTGCCCTCAAAACAGCAGCTCCAACCTCAGCTGTGATATCCCGTATACTGTCCATACAAAAAACTATAAATTCAGGAAAAATAATAAAGAATAAAATTACAAAGTGAGAATTTAATCAGTGTGTGTGTTGTAACAATAACTGCAATTTCTTATTCAAAATATGGAAAATAATCTACATCCGATTTTAAACAAAAACTACATCAGCATTCCACCTAACCAATCCATCATTCACCTTATGACAGAAATGATGCTATTTCCTTTACCTTGTTTCCCGCACCCAAGAAAACTTTAGTTATAGTAATTGATGTACTGTTTATGCCATGAACTTACCTATCAATAGATGGATACAGGATGCCTCTTTGAATTTCGTCATCAGTGATATACGAAGCAAGGCTGCAAGAACCATGGTTAAGATATTTAATATCCTAATGGTAAAGCACTGATTTTTTGAGACGAATAAAATCAGTTGTGCATTCTGAATTTGGCAATTTGTAAACTTTTTATTGAAAACACACCCATGTCAACGGATAAAGATCAATCTCAACCACCCACCAAAACATATCTCTAGTAACACAAGCTTTTATTACTATCATATATATCTTGTATATGTATAGTGTAATATGAGACTAGAGTTTCTTAGGAAATGAAGTTGCAAATGGATACCACTCAGAAGCTGCTTGCAGCATATCATCAGTTATTATGCGAGCGCCAGCGAGAAGACTTCCCAAGCCAATTCTAAATATGTAGAAACACAGAGTCAGCAAATTGTAAAGTGTAATCAATGAAATATATATCCTGACACAGTCATGGGAATATTCTATACCCAGGAAAGAGGTACATGTTATTTGCTTGATTCACGTGACCTATTTTCCATTCCCTGCAGCAATAGAAAAAAGTTAGGACCCATCATAAAACAAAGTGGTGATTACTAAGAGTCGTTTGTCCTCCACCCACAAATATGGGAAAGAAACTAGAACAGTAAAATGCCCTTTTATAAAAGTTGAGGAACTAACATTTTGTTTGAGTAAAATTAAGAGAGTACCTAGATCAACATTATCAAAAGGGCTTCCACTTGCGAAGACTATATTTTCACCAGCATGTTTGAAAGCTTCATTAGCAGTGCATTCAGCTGTCACATAAAACATACAGATATTATTTTATCTCTTCATTCCCATAAAGATATTATAGGTTCAGTTAAAAAAAATTATAATAATAAGTGTAGACAACAAACCATTTGTTGTAGGATTAGACATTGCAAAGATAGCAGGTTTAATGGAATCTGATTCTCTCATGGCCTTTAGCACCTGATTAAATGCTCAACAAGTAAACTTCATATGCTTATTTTTTAAGGTTTCTTAGCAATAAATCATGCAGAGGACAAAAATATGTGAAATTTCTCACACCATTGTGTTGAAATAAGAAAAAATCAAAGGAGTCTTTTGAACAGCATTGAAATCAGTGTCACATGTTAAAAACACACACATATTGTACATAGATGCAAATGGAGCAGAAGATAGGTTGGAAGAAATATTTAGAGATTGGGAATCAACCTCCTCACTGAAGACACCACCAACTCCAGATAAACCAAGAAGCACATGTGGTTTAACTTTTTTAATCCTGCATCACAGTTAGGTTGTAGCAATCATCATTCCATATGCAGAAAATCTCGAACAATGTTAGCTATCTTCATTTTGCAGCTTATCAATTCCTTTCTAAACAATGCATAGTTTGGAGATGATGCAGAAGAGACTTACCACGTCAACGAGACCAGATCCCTCGCGAAGTCCAAGCTCTGCAATCTCACCTTGAGATTTAGCAAATGGGGCAGCTGCAGAATCTATACATTTTCTCTCTTTCGTTATGAGACCCTGCAGATGAACATGGTCAATTTGGATAATATGTCATTTATAGATATAAACTTCATAAATTATAGTACAAATGTCATATTCCAAATCTCTCCAAGTCCAAACCAGTATGTTATTACCTTTTCTCAGCTGCAAGAGGTCTAGCCCCACCCCCCAAAACCAGTATGTTATTACCCCCCCCCCCTCTCTCTCTCTCTGTTTTCTTTATTTTTCTTATAGCATAGGAAAGAAGACGTGCATTACTATGATATTAAAAACAGACTTAATTTAAAATAATATATTCACATTCCCCTGACCACTATTTTAAATTTCAATTTTAAACAATAAATAAGCAGCCATATCTAACACATTACAGCTAAACTGTAACAGCTTAGGACGTAAGATAATTCAATAATGTTTACAAAGCTTTGGATTATTACATCTTTGTCAAGAAGGAAAAAGTGAGGATCTGCATCTGGTCCAGCCATTCTTGAAACAGCTTGTAATGCCATCTTAAGAACCCCAAGTCCTGCACTGAAATACCGAATCTGGTGTCAAAAATAATGTAAACTTCTCAACAGACCATTTAATTTCAAAATATTTCTGTTAGACAAACAGATGATCTTTCAAACCAAAACCATATGCTACCTGCCAGCCCCCACCACAACTATTTTTTGATTTGCAAAATCAGTCAATGGTTTTCCCTGTGACCTAACTGAACCAAGTAGCCCAGCCAGTGCAACTCCAGCTGTTCCCTATATTTTGTGAAGGTAAGCAAAAGGAAATCAGCCAAAGGATGCACTTTTAACAAACAATTTCTTCGATATACTTTATGTCATAGTAAGAAAATATGGATCTGGACGCATGTTACCTGTATATCATCATTGAACATGCAAAACTTTTTGCGATAACGATTTAGTGTCTCAAAAGCCCACTTCATTTGAAAATCCTCAAACTGAGATTATAGTCCAACCACAAATTGTTAGAGATGTCTTTGATCAGAATATCATTAATATAGTTTTTTAAGAATTAATGGACCTGCACAATAGCCTTTGGCCAACGTGCATGAACAGCTTCCATGAACTCATCAACAATTGACAAATATTCTTCTCCTTCCAGCCTAGGTTGTCTAAGTCCTAAATCTGTCAAATATTAACTAACATGAAAATTCAGGTATATAAAACAATTTTTACTTGTCTGAATGCATTACTTTTGAGACCAAAGAACTATTGATTTGCAAGTAACAAGTGTGATAAGAAAAGATCAACATAAAGCACATCAAAGATAAAATCAATCCATGAGCAAAAGACAAATTATTAACCCAAAGTGATTTATCCCAATGTAATAATGTAAAAGGAAAATGGAAGGGAACATAAAAGAAAAAAAAAGGGCCTCAAAAAGTCAACTCACAAAGACAGTCTTCAAGTAGCTTCTGATTGTTTGTACCAATGTCAAGCATTACGGGCAATATCTGGATGTAGGATAGTGAAAAAACTTCAGTAAACATAAATAAGAAGAAATTTTAAGGTTTTGGCATTGCTGGGTATCTAAACTCAAAATAAAATAAACATGGTTTATGCACAAAGATTAGCAAACACTAATGCCATCTAAAAACATGTAAATGAAAAGAGAGTTGGCCATACTCTTTGTGGGTTGATGCCAGCAGCTGCAACATACATGTCCAGTTTCCCAATTGGGATACCTATTCCCTGAACTCCAAGATCACCGAGACCAAGAATACGACTACCATCTGTCAACACAATCATATCTACCTACAAGAAGAATGTTTAACAGAAAAATTGGTTTAGAAATGGGTGAATATTCATTTTAGTAAAAACAAAAATGGTCTATAAAAGGAGAAATACAAAGTTGTATGCAAGGATAAGAGGTTGTTGTGAGATAGTCCACAAACAATGAGACCAGCAATTCTTTTGTGAGATAGTCAACAGAAGAATTGGTTTAGAAATGGGTGACTATTCATTTTAGTAAAACAAAAATGGTCTATAAAAGGAGAAATACAAAGTTGTATGTAAGGATATGAGGTTGTTGTGAGATAGTCCACAAACAATGAGACCAGCAATTCTTTTTCTCCTTTTTTTTTGGGGTGGGGAGGGGGGTTGTTGGGTTCTTTCTCATATTTAACTAGCACATTGCTTCTTTTTTTTTTTTGTCTAGTTGACACATGAATACATGATAAATAAAATTAGACTCAAGATCATTCCTCTGGACAAAAAATCAGTAAATCATTCAGAAATAGAACATATACCTGCTGACCAGGCCAATTATAGATCATAGACATCATCTCTCCTTTATCTTTGGCACTGAAATACATTCCACGTGGACGTCTAAACAACCCTGAATAGTTTTGGCATACCAATCCTACTGTTGGGGTATAAATTACTGGAGCAAAGTTCTTGATGTTATCAATAAGTACCTGCAATGGAAATTAAAGGATCGCTCCAGTTATTATTAATTTAAAATAATGTTTTCCTTCATAGGAGCCTTAGGTAAACAAACTTACTCGGTAGTATAATGTCTCATTTCTGTCATGGAGTCTATTCAATATTCTCCATTTCGCAAGGGATACAACATTATTTGATTGACCTTGAGTATTTTTTTCCAAGGACCTATATGAATCCACTAACACAAAGAGAAGTATAAAGGATTAATTTTCAAAATTCAAAGCCCCGGTTTTAACAAAGCATAATTTGCCAGACATATATACAGAAAAATCCAATCATGAATATGTCCATCACGCATCATATATTACACAAATGATAATGAAAAGATCCATTTTATAAAATAGAAAACTGTAAATCGATTTAGCAACTGCCAACTGGAATTTATGTCCCAAAACTAATCCTTTTTTATTATTTTTCTCAGAAGTATATTTAAAAAAAATAATAATAACATATATGAAACATGAGGCCTTTATTACTACAAGTACGCTTTATATTTCACTTTAGCATGATATATTTGAGTTCAAAGATACAAGTAATAGCCTACTTGTGAGTACAAACAAAAACTTTGACAAATAATCAAGTAGACTACAACTCTACAAGTTCAAATATAAAAGGAAGACAGTAATTTTTACTATAGAAAACAACCATTCAATGAGAGCATAGAAATTAGCAAACTTACTGAAACGATCATATTGCTGCTCAAATGATATCACACGTGGTGGAAGCAGACCACGTAGTCCTAGCCTATCTCTTTCGGTCAAAGGGAAGCCAGTATCCTGGATTTTGCAATTCCAAGAGTTTATATATTAGTTGCATGATTTTTTATAGTTAAATATAAAAAAGAGAAAAAAAAAAGCCTAAATTTCATTCAGTTGACTAATCATGGATATGACTATAATCAGGTTAAATGCCTGATTATGCTCCTAAACCACGAACCCAGTGAACTAGCCATCATTATGAAGAAACATATTACATAATACAAGTTCTTAGAAATTTACTACTTGACAATTACATATATCACATCTCATTTGTCAAAAACAACAAAAGTTTAACGTATGCTTTCAATCTGGCTGCAGGTAGCCTCTTCTTTTAATTGATGTTCTGAACCTCTCTCTTTTTTTATCAACAAGAAAGAACAAGTGGAAAATAAATTCGTGTACTGTCATTATTTACAAGTACCATCAATTGCCTTTTTTTCTTTACTATCCACATATCCAAGCAACGTTGTTCAATTTCTGTCATGAAATTATTCTTCAGATAGCTTGCAATCATCAGAATAAAGAACTATAATTCAAGAACAATAAACTGTAATCACTAACTACAATACGTAATCAAACATAATACGAAGAAAAAAGTTAAATAGATCTCAAAATCAGAACATGCCACAAAACTCCGAAACAGAGTGTATTATCTTAAACATCTTCAAATATCACCAGTTGGGTCAAATCAAGTCAACAACCAAAAAGAAAAAGAAATCAGACGAACCTTGTTAAACCAAGGATCGTGCAAAATATCAGCACCACGCTTATGCACGATACACGGCCCCGGAATCGCGGTCGACATCCGCCGGCGACACTGGCGGAGACTCGACGCAGTAGATCGCGCCACTCTCCACATTATCTCACTCCTAAAATCCAAAAACCAAAAATAATTCAACAAAATCCGAATAAGATTAATCCACCAATTTCCTTTCGATTCTCCACATACGATGAATGCTGTGCGTGCGCGTGTGTATATATACACTGTCGGTCAACTTGTACGCGCACAAATTCTCAATCAATATATCAGGTTGTAGATTTACCCTTTATATCACAGATTGTCATTGAAAAGTTGAACTGGTGTCTATTGAGACTGAGTGAAGATTGAAGAATGAGGACTGACCACAGCTGCCCGTAGAAGACGGGCACGAGAGAGAGGGAATGTGACCGCCAATTTGTACTATACATGGTAAAAAAAAATATTTAATACAACTTATAATTTCTTTAATAATTTTTTAATATAGTTTTTTTGTTAGAGTGTTTGACTAATACAACTTATAAGTTTTTTAATAATTTTTTAATATAAACTTTTTGTAAAAAAAAAATTCTTAAATTTTTTTCGAACTTTTTTTTTTCTGAAAATAAAAATTTTTTCTGATTTTTTTTTTGAAAATAATTATTTTTTTCTTAAAATAAATTTTTTATTTTTGTTAGTATTATTTTTTATGATTTGATGCAGAAAAATTTTTATAGGTGCGGATTTTTGATTTTTTATAATGAATAGTAGCCATAATAAGGTTGTAAAAAAATATATCTTTTATATAAGTTTTTTAAAAAGGCTTTCGGTCCTATATTGATAAAAAAGGTCGGGGCATATTTAAATTTTATGATAAATAATGTGTTGAGATATTAAATATCAGATATATATTTTTTTTCACCAGAAAATAAGTTAGGATATCCCAATTTATTTATTTTTAATTTTATAATAAAATTTTAAACATTTTAAAAATTTGATCTTATTTTTTTTTATCTTCTTTTTGATCTTATAAAATGTTATATATTTATATTTTATTTTATAAAAATTTATAAAAATAATTTTTGAATTTTTTTGAACTTGATTTCTATACATATAAAAAAACATTAAAACCAAAAAATTATTATAAATTTTTTATAAATTATTTTAAATATAATAACAAAATGTTATGAAACAAAAAAATTAAACGGGCTCTTAATGTTAAAAATAAAATGTTATATTTTGCACATATCTGCAAAAATGTAAAGGGGCATCATGTGCTCATATGATCGTATCTGCAATTTTATCCTCTTAAAAAGGGGTGGCTAAGGTTTTTTTCACTTTGTTTACCTCGCAAAATTGCATTCCTAACACCATAGTCTTAAGGCAAAAGATAAACATTATCCAACAAATAAAGATGGCGTAAATTTTATTCTGCTATCTTTTAAAGATCAATTAGAAATCGAACCGATTCCTGAAATTCTCCATATTTCTATAAATTGCAAAACCGCGCACAAACTGAAAGTGGGACATACTTTTATTTGATCAGGAACTCAAATTCATCTTAATAAATAAACAAATAAACATCACATCCGAATCACCATCCAAACAGCAAATTAGGGCCGAACCTGAATAGTAAACGGGCCTGTAAAATACAAGTCCATAAATACACTGGGCTTAATTAAAAAGTTATGTAGTACTGTAAGGCCCAATAATTTGTCGAGTTGAATAACTTGAATTGTTAGGACCGAATTTAAAGTATTTAAACAATTATCAAAACGCCGATGCGCCCTCATTTACTATATTATTTTTAATTTTTTTTTATTGAGAAGAGCGATAATTAATTTGGTAATAAATCGTTTAATTTATAAAACTTCAAAATTGTACTAAAAATAATATATTTAATAAATCATGAATTTGTAGAATTCCAATATAAAAAAAAAAATTAAAAATTTTTTTTTATTATTATAACACAAATAATTTATTTAACCCAAAAATAAATATTTTTCATAATTTTATTTGTCTCAATGATGATATACTAGTTTGTTTAATGGAACAAGTTCCTTCCCACCATCAATTAATTGTTTTTTAATTTACTCTTTTAAATATAATAATCATATATATTTTTTTTATAACTATTTATGTATATTAATATTAGATTGTCAAATTATTTTATATACTAAATTGGGCCTATAAGATAAGTTTTAGTTCACGTTGAAACTTAATTATATATTACATTTTTGTTGCCCAAAAAAATGTATGTAATATTTAATCAATTTCATCAATATTTTTAAATTTTGTTTGTCTGATGTACAGTGTACTTCTGATTTATTTATTTTTGTAAAATATTTTTTTATTTATGATATAATAAAACCTTTATATATATATATATATATTATTCTATTACTTAGTTAAAAATGAATATGTGAAAAGAAAATTGAAGCTTAATTTACAAAAAGTATTTTTTTAAAAAAATCTATGTAAATAAAGTTCATCTAATAATCAATTGTAATTAGATAGCAAAATACTCAGTACATTAGTTAAATAATACTATGTCATGAAAATAACAATTATAAAATTAATTAAATTAAAAAAAGATGCACTATTTAAAAGCTATTAGGTTGATTAAAAATATAAAAATTTCTAAATGATTTATCATATCAATTTTGTAAAATTAGAATTGATTTATTTAATTTTATACAAAGTAATTAAATAAGATTATAAAAAAGTTAATCAAAATACATTGAAATTAAATAATAATTTAATTAATTAATGAGAATATGGAGAGAGAAGTGAAAGTTTTTTTTTTTTAAAAAAAGAAAGAATATGTTAGAGGAGAGAGAAAAGGGGTGGGAATTGAGAAAAAATAGGCTGTAATAGTTTTTTGGGAGACTATTCTCATTTTATATATGTATAGACTAGCGATCTCCTTTGTTTTGTTACATCATACATGTCTACCTATTTCCTACTAGATGAAACTATATGTAACTAATTTTAGTTTTTTTTAAAGCTCATTATATTTATCTCACATAATAGGGGCTAGTAGCTTTTGAATTATACTAAAAAGGTCAATTTTTTTCAATATAACAATTTAACTTTTGACATCCTTTTTAATATAACAACGTAGTAACCATTTGATTTTTTTTTGACAAAAAAATAAATAAAATTCAATATAACAATGTAGTATTTAAGTATGAGTAACAAGAAAAATAAAATTATAATATTAATTAATATTATTAAGGGGTCAATCACTATGAATTATTAATTAAATTGATATTGTTTGCTTAGATAATTAATAATGAATATCATCTTAAGAGAATAGAGTAAGTGATTATATGAGTAAAATTAGATAATAAAAATATGATAATCAATTATTTACTTATATTTTTATTACGAGTGTATCAAAACTATCAAACGTTATTAATACATTATTAATGAGAATAATTCTCATCACTTTTTCTATTACCCCCAAAATCTAGCGGCCTGTTTCTATACCCCCAAAATTTATTAAGGGGAAGAAGTACTAAATAGGTCTGTTTTTCCAGGCATAATTAATATTAATAATTTAAAATATTTATCGTCCTTGGAATATTCCTTGATTCATGGCAGCTCACCAAACACAGTTTCCTTCACCATTCAACGGAAACAAGCATTTCCGCGCGTGCAAGCCAACATTTCCATACAATAGGTAAACTAATTATTGTTATTGTTTCGAATCTTCCCCAATTTTCCAGCCTCTAAATCCAAAATTTGTTACCTAATACGCTGTTCCTTAATCTGAACTATTCGGATGAGAACGAAATAGCGGATCAAACAATCTAAGCTTTCTTTGCACGCACTATATTCAGGTAAACACATGGCATTTCAAACCTTTTCCCTTTTGAATTCACTGATTAGGTTTTTTTTTTTTTTCGCATAATTTATATTACTAATCGTTTGGGTGTTTCTTTTACTGCTTGTTCATGCGTTGTAATGTTCATGTGGCCTGTGGGGTTCGATTTAGTTATTAACATACATGGTACGTTTTTCCTGATTGTTTGGCGCTGTTGAATGAAGGCTTGACGAGGTGCATATTTTATTCAATGAAATTTTTATGGTACCGCTGAATCAATGATTTGTTTTCATTGAGTTGGAGAAACTGGAGTTGCTGATATTTCAATAAGTCAATTTGCTCGAGTAACTGGAATTTGTTTTCTAAAATTGCATGTTCGTTAATAACTTGAATCTTTGTGTTAGGCATGGAGGTATCTTTCAGAATTAATCTGTGTTTGAGTGGCTAACCTGCATGAGATTTCATTGGGTAAAAAATATAGAAGTGGGGAGATATTTTGGATTTATCCTGTAATTATGTGATCATATCTTATATGAAAGGAACTGATTATCTTTGTTTTATGGTATTTTATTGAATTCTTCCACCTTACAAGGTTATAAGATCTTGAATCTTTACTCCGTACATGATTATTTTTATCTTATTTAAAGCTAGCTAGTTCATCTTTGTGGCGCTGAAGCTGATGAATGTATGGATAAGAAACAGCATATTGCGATATTTACTACGGCAAGCCTTCCATGGCTAACTGGGACTGCTGTCAACCCCTTGTTCCGTGCAGCCTATCTTGCAAAAGATGATAAAAAAAAGGTTACTTTGGTAGTTCCTTGGTTGAATCTGAAGGACCAGGAACATGTCTATCCGAACAAAATGACATTTGATTCACCCTCGGAACAAGAAGCTTATGCCCTCAAGTGGCTCGAAGAAAGGACTGGATTCAAATCAAATTTTGCAATACGTTTCTATCCAGGAAGAGTAAGTCCTCAAGCCATAAGTTTCCAATTAAATAAGATTACAATGTGTGCATGTAGTCTATTCAGTGGTTGTCATTCATTTATTATTGATGGATGTCTTTGATATTGATTCATTGTGAGGTACTTTCAAAAGTGCCTGTTCATCATGCAGAGCCCTGGCGCATGTAGTTTAAATTTCTAAATTGCATAATCGAGAGTTCTTACTGCTCCAACCTATTTCCTAATTGCATTGTGAAACTGAATACATCTTGTCAACCTCCACCTGTTAAATCATATTTTATGAACTTTCATCTTTGGCTGCAGTTTTCGATGAGCAAAAGGAGCATCCTTGGTCTAGGGGACATTACTGAAGCCATCCCCGATGATGAGGCGGATATTGCTGTCCTAGAGGAGCCCGAGCATCTCACATGGTATCATCATGGAAAGAGGTGGAAATTAAAATTTCGACTGGTTGTAGGGATTGTCCACACAAATTATCTTGAATATGTGAAGAGAGAGAAGAATGGGCTATGGCATGCTTTTCTGCTGAAATACATGAACAATTGGGTTGTCGATATATATTGCCATATGGTACACATCTTGATAACTCCTTCTGCAAGTTACTAATTCTGCATATATCTATTAGCTAATAAAATATTCCAAGAGCAACTTATGTTTAAAAACATTCGTATTGTTCCATTAAAGCTGTTACAAATATGAAAAAATTGATTCTATCCTGGCTGAAGTTGTCACCAGGACAATCATTCAGTATATGACCAATATCCTTCTTTTACCAGGGCCACCATTGTTCATGTTTTGCTACAATAAAAATTACTGAATGGAATATGTTATGTCATGTTTAAATTGATGTAGTTTATAAATAAAACGTCACCCCACTTATATGTTCTATAAGATGTTCCAGCTATGTTACTCATAGCAAACCTCAATAACAAAAAACTTCTAGGGATTGCAAAAGCATGTTTCTGATTTTGGCACTTTATAGCCTGATATCTAGCTGCTAACTTTCCAGTTCATAATGGTAGGTGATAAGACTCTCAGCTGCTACTCAAGAACTTCCCAGATCTGTCGTTTGCAACGTCCATGGAGTAAATCCAAAATTCCTTGACATTGGCATGAAGAAAAGAGAGCAGCATGAGAATGGAATTCAGCCCTTTACTAAAGGTGCATATTATATTGGAAAGATGGTATGGAGCAAAGGCTACAAGGAGTTGCTCAATCTGCTGCATGATAACCAGAAAGAATTAACTGGACTTGATGTTGATTTATATGGCACTGGGGAGGACTCTGATCAAGTTGACGAAGCAGCCAAAAAGCTGGAAATAACAGTCAAAGTTCATCCTGGACGTGATCATGCCGATCCTTTATTTCATGAGTAAGTACATTTGGCTATAGTATTGCTTCATACTTTTTGGTTTGAAAGGGAAAAAAGAAAGTGGATATCATCCGTGAATTTATTCCTGGAATTAAGGATACACTAGTGATGGCATAGTGTGGCATTGCCATCTATTTCCAGTTCTTTTTTCACTAACTCATTGGTTCTATTGATGTTCTTTCCATTGTATTCCTATTTAATATTCAATTTGTAAGAGGGTGTTCCAATGGTGGTGGGGACTGTGGAGTCTTGGGGAGTTGCCACTAGGGAAATATATGTCTTTGTCAAAAATCTGTGAGAGACGGTCTCAATGAAAGACAGTTCACAAACTAGCACAAATTTCATGTATTCCCATATTTTACTTTTTGAGTATGGTTCTTATCTTTCCAGTTTTTCCCGACTTCACGATTTCTGCAATATACCAAAAAGGTTCATTCAATGTTGATCACTGCTGACCTTGTATTCATTTTTTTCCCCATCCAGCTACAAGGTGTTCTTAAATCCTAGCACCACTGATGTAGTCTGCACAACGACAGCTGAAGCATTGGCGATGGGTAAAATAGTTGTGTGTGCCAATCATCCCTCCAACGACTTCTTCAAGCAGTTCCCAAATTGCAGAGTATATGATGACAGTGAGGGCTTTGTTAAGGAAACATGCAAGGCGTTGCAAGACCAGCCTGCTCCCCTAACGGATGATCAAAGGCATGAGCTCTCCTGGGAGTCTGCAACAGAACGGTTCCTAAATTCTGCACAGCTTGATAACCCGGTAAAGAAACTGGTTAAGAAACCATCAAAGCTTTATATGTCTACGTCCTTTAGTTTGAATAAAAATCTTGAAGATGCATCTGCGTTGGCTCATTATGTGGGAACTGGATTTGTGAGCAAGGAACCAGATGAAGAACTATGTAAAAAGGTCGGATTATCTAATTCTTCGATGAAAAAGGCCAACCGTTCCAGAAAGTGGTCTTTCTGAGGCTTCTAGAAGCTTTCTTCTGCTGTTGTTTAGAAAGGTTAACTCTATCACTTATTTCTTTGTCTATGGCACTAATGTTCTTTCCTTTGCCTCTCGTATCTTGTTTTCAATGTAGTAAAAACAATCTCCCACTAGACCTTTTTTTAATCACTTTGTTTGTACAGTCTTGTTGTATGTTCATTAGCAAATGATGCTATATTGCTGTATTCTTTTGTGAAGAAGTGTTCATTTAAGTCATTACACATTTGTCAAAATCTCGATCAGGATTTGACGTTGTACAGTATTACGATTTACAATACATAAATCCACAGTAGATACTATATTTGATATATTCACGAAATGTAACATCTAGAAAATTATTAAACAATTATGGAACATTAGTCGAATTATTGAACCACCAAATCTCGATCAAGATTTGCTGTTGCTACGTTACTGTATATGTCATGGATTTGCACAAACTCACTATACATAATAAATCCGCAATAAATAGTGTATTTAATGTATTTCACCAAATGTAACATCTACAAAATTATTAAACAATGGCAAAACATTAGTCGCTTTATTGAATCACCAAATCTGCCGCAGTTCTGTTCTAAACATAGCAGTTAGAGCAATGAGTAATTTTCACATGAATGTTGTTCAAAATGCTGAAACAGAAACTTGTCTTAATGGCATCATATCAGTCCATCGAAGATGCTGCCCATCCTCCAAACTCCTCCCCAGAAAACCCCCTATCTCTCGTTTTCTGCAACGAAGACACACATCGTGGTTGAGGGCCAAGTTTACAGTCTCAAACACTTGTACAAGTAATTAGTAAATGAAAGATCACCAGAAGCAGATTACACGTTTTAAGGCCGTACTAACCTGGTGAGTGAACTTGAGGCTAACGTTAACCCCTCCACAGTACGTCTCATCCTTGACGACATTGTACATAGTTACTGGGACTCTTTCTGCCTCAAATGCAGGCTCCAGAGGAATTCTAAGTATCCAAGAAGAAGAAAAAATCACATTCTAGAAAACACTCTCCTTAAGCATCTCAATTATTATCAGTTAACAAGACATTGGGGAAGGAAATTAGTTAGGTTACTCACGTGACTTCTCCAACAAAATCATCTGCAGTAAAAGTATCTTGATCCATTAATTTGATTTTTAGTTCAGTAACATCCTCGGAGATTGCAAACATAAAGGTTTCATTCCATGTAGGAGTGGATCCTTCTACTGCAAGTAACATTTGGGGACAACAACAATTCTCAAGAGTATCATCAATCAAATCCACATAACTATCAACAACATTTGAAACAACATAAGTATATCATCTTGACTTTTATCTTTGTTGGTAGAATCATCTATGATATTTGAATATAGGAAAACAATACAAATGAGTGGATGCCTCGGTTGGTATATAGGAGTTGGATTTTGTTTGTTCATATTTATAAGAATTAGGCAACGCAAAAAACTACAAGAGAGAATGAAGAAAGAATGCACCTGATGCAACTTTGCTCTTCTTCTCCTGATTTTGGCAAGTAATCACAGCATAAGGATCAGTACCAGCTGTAGAAAACCAAACAAGCAAATTCAACACTAATGCCCTAAGGAAAACATAATTTATTGCTGAAATTACCACCTAATAATTGTAATCAGTTCCAGTCAGTTATTTTCACACGAATTGGATCAAAATCATCGTTATTATATAGCAATTAGCGATGCATAAAAACAGATTCATCATGTCCTTGGACATTCGTTCACTTTGCAACCAAAAAATAAAATTAGAATAAAAAAAAAACACAGATCATTTTCACGAGAAGCTTTTTAACATCAATAGGTTCTACGAAATCTAAACAATGAGTAGGATTATACCAGAAAACAATGAGTAGGATTATACCAGAAATCAAAATTATCCGATCAAATGATCTCAAAATACATATACACAGTGAGACTTTTAATTAGAAAACATACAGAAAACGTCAGAGTTCTCCAAGCCGTCGACGCTGACAAGAACAACTTCAAGCGTTCCGTGCGGCATCTTCCAATCCAAATGCAGACCGAGAGAGCGACGATTTCGATTTACAGGCCAACGAGTTGAGACTCTAAATTAATTTATAAACAATTCGTTAAATTAATAAAAAAATAAAATAAACTTCCTAAATAGTAAATACATAAAGGGGGAAAAGGTCGAATTTGACCCTCAATTTGTTTATTAGGATCAAATAAGTCTTCTACGCAAAAATACACACAGATTCATTCATGATCTAAGCATTAAATGTTGGTAGTCAAATAGAGGAATCCATTGAAAAAGTACAGGAAACATTAGAAGTTTTAGTAGTAATTTAATCTTAAATAGATAAAATTAATATTTCTAAAATTTAAAATAATAAAAAAAACATTTGGACCTAAAACACGTAAAAAAGTCCATAATTGGTATGGACGTGGCCAGAACTTTTTTTTTCAGTAGAGAATACAATTTTACAAATTATTGTGAAAGACAAAAACTCATGTGAGACAATCATATATATGAATAGAGTTCAAATTGGTACAAATCAACACTCAGTCTTTCAAATTGTTAAAGGACAAAAACTTGTATGCAATATTAAGTCATATGTGCAATTTCAGTTCAAATGATATTTTTTAAAAACATTCGCGGGTCCAATACTTACTTTCACGGGTCGACGAATCGGGTCGGGTCAGTGAGCGGGTCTTTGTTAGGGTTATAAACATGTGTAAAATTTTAGGGTTATAGCTTTTCATCTTTATTCATGGTGACCCTCCTTCTCTGGTTCCGCTCCCGCAACAACCGCGAGAACCACTGCTGCCTATGATAACGTAAATTGTAGAAGATTGCTTTTTTTGTGGAACGCCGGCGACGGCGGCGTCACTAGATTCGGATTCGCTGCTACCAAACTCCGATTGGAGTGCTAAATTTGAACACCTCTATACTCTGTATGCAATACATCTTTTTATTAAATGGATTTCTCTTTTTCTCGTGTTTTGCAATAGATTTGGGTGGTTTTTGTTGATTATCAAAATCTAAATTAATTAGTGCATCATTAGTTGTAGTTGGAGCACAATTTTTTGCGTATCTCACAAACGAATCATGTTCTTCATATTTTTTATTTTTTTTTGGTTTGTTGACTTGCCAAAATGAAGGTGGGTTCATTGGCGAAATTGATGATGGAGTGCTAATGATTTTTTTTCTCTTTTAATTTATTTTATTTTTTACACCCCTCCATATTTATTTTGTATTGAGCGAGTACGTTATAATGATGAATTGTAACACACTGTATAATTAACTTTGAGCTTGAGTAGTAACACACTTTTAGTCATGTAGTAACACACAAAAAAAAATAGATCAAAAAATAGTATTCATTTTTGTTCATATAATAATATATTTTTTGTTCATGTAGTAACACACACAAAATTACATTAAAACAATAGTATTGCGCCTTTATTCATGTAGTAACAAATTTTTAGTCATGTAGTAACACATATAAAAATTAAAAATTACATTAAATAAATAATACCTCTTTTTGTTCAACCAATAACACACATTTGTTCATGCATCAACACACAAAAAATTACATGAAGAAATAGTATCGCGTCTTTTGTTGATGTAATAACACACTTTTATTCATGTAGTAACACACAAAATTTACAATAAAAGAAATAATATCGCGTCTTTGTTTATGTAGTAACACATTTTTGTTCAACCAGTAACACACTTTTGTTCATGTAGTAACATACAAAAAATTACATTAAAAAATAGTATCGTGTTTTTTGTTGATGTAGTAACACACTTTTGTTCATATAGTAACACACAAAATTTACAGTAAAAAAAATAATATCGCGTCTTTGTTTATGTAGTAACACATTTTTGTTTATATAGTAATATTAAAATAATTAAAATAAAGACAAAAGAAAATAGTATCACATTTTTATTCATGTGGTAACATAAAAAAAAATTAAATATAAAAATAAAAGAAAACAATAACATAAAAAAATTAAATAGAAAAATAAAAGAAAACAGCAAATTAAATATAAAAATAAAAGAAAACAGTAACATAAAAAAATTAAATATAAAAATAAAAGAAAACAACAAAAACATTTTCATCTTCAAGTGGACTCAAACTAGAGACCTTTTGCCTAAACAGGTAAACAATAATCATTAGACTGTACTATAGAATTGGTAAAAGCACTCCATTAAATATATATATTAATCCCACAAATTTGGTTAACCTAAAGTCCCTGCCTACACTACCCGCCCTGTCCAACCCGCACCGACCCGACCCGCTTTAACCCGGGAATTTTCAATAAATTAACTTAAATTATAATGCATTGCTTATATCAATATGGTGCAATATTTTACAAGAGAGTCTCTCTTGTTAAAGAGGCTGATGTCCCATTGGTAGCCACATGAAAAGAAAATTTTATGCAAATATGTTTTGAGTAATAATATAATAATAACATGTCCGAAAATGGAAATACCATTTATTTACAATCTAAGAAGACGAAAGCTTGTCATTTATTTATTTTACATGCAATATATATAAACCCATAGCTAGCTAATTGAAGAATCGTTTTGATGATGCGAGGAAGTAGTGTTGTTGGAAGGCACGACGGTGTGTTTTGGTCGTTTTCTTTTAACAATAGCTGGCATATTCTCAAAACTCATAGCTGCAGTCCTGAATATGGATTTGATCCTCCTTAAAAAATCCGCAGATGATTCTTTGATATATACCATTGGGGAAGGAGCATATATCTCTGGTTCAACTCTATAATTCTCTGGACTCGGAAATCTACCAGTTGACAAGTAAATATGGACTTGTGATGCCTTAATTGGCTGATAACGTATCCCAGGATCCCTGCAGATTGAGCAAGACGCAATTACACAATCTCTACCGCTAAATAAATTACAATTACTTGCATCATGGCTACTCCAATCGCCAGAGTTTGGCCGCCTTAATTCCTTCCTCCCACTACCAACTACACGTCTCCTTTTCATGTTGCAGTTCCAGTGATTTTTTACAGAGTTTTCTGTCCTGTTTGAGACATGAAATTTCAACCAAATAGTTACACTCCATCCTAACGAAACATCAAAATACATAAAGAAAGAACCAATCAAGTATTTTATGACATTTGGATTGATGAAATTAAGTACCTGCCAGGTAAAAACTTGGCTATCAAGGACCACCGGTTTCCATAATCAGCATGAGCTTTGATCAAAATCTTTTCCTCTTCATCACTCCAAGGAGCCTTGTTTATCTCTGGATTTAAATGGTTATACCATCTACAAATACACAAGAATTAATTTATCATTAGTAGGAATAAAAAATCACACTTCACTTCAAGACAGAATTACCTTTCCCGGCATTGCTTTCCCATCCGGCCTGGAAGCTGTTTTGCAATTTTGGACCATTTCTTGTCACCATCACCCAAATTCGCAACCAACTCCATCAGAAGATCGTCTTCCTTCAAACAAGAACAAAAATTATGTCATATGTATTACAATAGTATACATACATGTGTAGGGTAAAATAAAGTGCATAGAATATAATTATGACCTCTTTACGCCAAGGTCCTTTGATCAGGTCAGGATTTAAAACTTTCTGAAAACGATGCAAGCACTGGACATCCGTTCGACCAGGGAGGCATTCAGCTGTGAAAAAGAAACAAAGCATGATATAAATTTCGATTTATCCGATTTAAGGATTAAACAAAAAACATGCAATTGTTAGAGATGTTAAATGGGCTGACCCAACCAGCCATATAGAGGCGCAGGCTAAACAGACTAGAGGTTAATCGGTTTACACAGTAAATCATTCACAACTTTAAAACTATGCTGATCAGTGAGTCAAGTTATCCTGCTGAGTTTAAGTCCTGAAAAACACAAATCACCCTGACTTAAAGTCTACTGAGACAATCACCCTGAGTTAGCTTTCATATCTTTAGATTAGCTCGACTGATCCTGAGTGCTACAATCCTGAGTAGCTTTGCACAGATAACCAACTTACTGAGTCCTCAGAAGAGTGGCTCAATTTGGTAGCTATTTATACTAGCTGACTAAGGTGCGGAAAGTGTAGGCCCTAAATTTATCCTCTTTTTACTTTGCTGAAAATACATTTTCTTTTATGAAAACAGTGATTAAGGATGTAACCAGTTTAATGCAAGTTCAGTGGATTGATTCCAACTGAGTCAAAAAACCTTTAATGCTTTCAGTGAAATATGCAAACAAGCAAATGCAGTACATAAAGCAAATAACACAGTAAACTTATAGTGGTTCAGAGACTCAAGCTCCTACGTCCACTATCCCTGATCCTCAGGGGAATTCCTTAAACACTTCAGGACTTCACTAGGTTTAGAGTGCCAAGGTACACTGATCAAATCACCTCTCAAAGGTAATCTAATCCCTAGGATCTATTACCTGAGTCCTAGTACTCAGAACTACTACTCTCTCAAGCTTTCAGACTGAACAACGCAGCTTACTAACTTTTACAACTCTCTCAACTTCCAAACAATCAACTACTCAAACTTCCTAACAATTAGGGTTTGGGTTTTTGTTTGGTTTCTAACTAGGGTTGAGATATCCTTCACAATGAGAATGAATGCAAATGCTATGATATCTCTACTAAGCTTTGGACCTTTGAAAATGCTAGGCTTAGTATTTGAGCTCTCTTCAATGTGAAACACTTGGGAAATCTTTAGGGTTTCGAGTGCTTCAAAACAAACTTGGAGTTGCTTGATTTCCCGTAACCTTGAATGTGTGCATGGCCTTCGGTATTTATAGGCAACTCTAATAGTCACTCTTTAAAAACTATCTGTTGGAGGAGATAGTTTCAAGGGTTTCCTCTTTTGGTTAGTGATAAACGGCTATATTAGGGTTTGAACGCGTCCTTGCATGGTTTGGGTAATATTCAGCCAAACAACCTATCACTATCTTCTGCAGTCTGGATGATATCAGTCCTGACATTTCTTCAGTGAAATGTCGCTTTCAGTTGTCAGTAGGGTACGCTGCATTGGTTGAAATCTTCCTTTGAGCAGAGACAAACAAATGGCTATTTTAGGTCAACTACACTGAACTGATATAATCCTTAAAGTCCATGAATCCATAACATTCTCTTTGTTTGTACTAAGATTGAACATAACACTATTCATAAAATAGTTGTTCAGGATCTTATACTTCAGTTCAAAACATTCTTTAGGATCTTCGGTCCTCGGGATCTTCAGAGTCTTCTGAGTTTTCAGGACTTCAGAATATACTGAGTTCCCCCTCAATATATTCTTCAGTGTTCAGTGATATTTTAACATACTAAATTATCCTGATCTAAATCTGCTGACTATACATGGTGCAGATTATCCTGAAACACAACTATAGAAACCTGAGTCCTATCTATCAAGATGTCCTGATACATGTCATACTCAGGGGTGTTGGGATCTAATCAAAATTAGTTATATTAAATTTATCTCTCAACAGTTTATTATATTTAGGTCCCAAATATTATACATTTAAATTGTGCATTATAATCCTAATTGTAGTTTTTTTCGTTTGTAACATTTCTAATTTATTGACAACTTCTTGGACTTTTGTGATTTCTACCAGCATCCCATAACATTTCTTCAGGAAATCAACAACAAAAACAAGAGAATTGTATCAGAATGGAAGTCCGGAGATGTGTAGGCATGAAAAGAGTCGAATGAAAGAAGAAAAACTTGCCGATTTTTTTCCAGCATTTTCCTCCATGCTTTTGAACAGCGTTCCGTAAAATATCATCCTGGTGATCATAGAGGAGCAAACAAAACATATTTGGTCAGTGTATGTAATTATTATAACTTGTACATTTTATAATTTACAAGAATACTCACAACCTCAATTATCCAGGCAAAACATAGCTACAATATCTAATTACAACAATTTCCCCTCTTTCAAATCACACACAATTAATTAGTTTTTCTAGTCAAAATCTTCCAAAAAAATTCAATATGAAAAGTAACAAATTGTGCTCAAGAAATTACCTGTTCCTCTGTCCAGTTTGCCATAGATGCTCTTCTTGGACCATTCGAGTTTCGTAGATTACTGCAATAACAGTGAAACTAATGCACATTATAGATTGGTAAAACCACTTGTTCTTAATTATAATTAACCTTGTATAATAGCTATTAATATACAGTGAAGATTAACTCCCCCACAACATCAAACCAAGGCATAACTAATTACTACAACTTGTAAATTAATTAAATGTATATACCTCTTTTCAGATTCTATTTACTGATTAATTAAAAAAGGACACTAAATTGCAGCAAGAACACAAACCTATCAACACCAATAACTTGTGATGATACAAGAGCCCCAGAATTCTCAATTTCTTCCATTTTTCGAATTCTTGATCAAGAGAGAGATCTAATCACTGAGCGTCAGAGAAAATTAATATTATCACAAAAATTTGAAGGTATAGCATAGCAATTAGCAACTCAACGGTCATATGGAGGAATTAATTAAATCTTGGATATAAATTTGCAAGAAACATAAGATATGCAACATTGTAAATTAGGAAAGGGTTAACAACGGCTAGTAAAATGCAGGGGGTGGAGAAGAAATTAAGAATCCGGCGAAGGAAGGAAACAGAATTAATCTCACATGGAAACTCTATTTTCTCCTAAGATATCATCGCTATAACAAGTTTAGATTTATATATGTTTGCAAGTAGGAAGATTATGAGGAGAGACTATTAATGAATTTTACTGGGAAAAAGTCAACACAATTTCGGGGGAGCTAGATTCTGTGACAGAGTGAATATTTGATGAATCGAATATTTTATGCTTACAATTATTCAAGAATCTTCATATAAAATCGGTGGTTCATCGATTCATCGTTATCTTCATTTCCCATTTTATTAATTAAAATAACGAATTTTGGGTGGATTTATTTTCTTGAGTCTTAGATTTCATAGATTGGTGTGTAATTTTTACACTAAATTAATAGAACTCCTCCTTAAAAAAATTCAGTTAACATACTTATATTATGGATCCCTTATATTATTTTAATTTTTTTTATTTGGTATATTACATTGACATTTATTTTAAATTGTAAAGATTTATAAATGATGGAAAATGACATACTTGAAAAATATAAGTACCCCCATATACATCTATATATATATACTAGAGGGTTAATTCAACCACGTTTTGTTCTCCTATTGATTTCATCATCATGTTTCAAGTTCTCAATATTTTGATGGTTAAAATTCATTTTTAGGAGATGTACGTGGTTAAGTATAGATTCCCTCCACTTTTGGGTTAAATTTTGTTTCAAATTAATTGTCATTTTTATTTCATATATTCTCTTTGATATACCCATATTACTTTCCTAGAAATTCTTTTTATTATTGAAAATCTATATTTTCCTCTCACACTCTTAATTCTCTTTTTTTCTATTGAAGGTCAATATGTCAAAATGTTATGATCCTTAATTCTCCCTATAAAATCTCAAAATTGATCATGCTTATAGGTTAAATTTTGTTTCAAATTGATTGTCAATTTTATTTTTCACATTTCCTCTCTAATTTACCCCTATTACATCACTAGAAAATCTCCTCAAAATGTTATGATCCTTAATTCTCCCTACAAAATCTCAAAAGTGACCATGTTTTTAGGATAAATTTTGTTTCAAATTAATTATCATATATTTTTTTTCACATCTTCTCTCTAGTTTACCCCTATTACATTCCTAAAAATCTCCTTATTATTAGAAATATATATTTTCCCTCACCATCAATTCTCTGTTTTATTGAAGGGTCTATTTGTTAAAATGTTATGCTCCTTAATTCTCTCTACAAAATTTCAAAGGCTAAGTCTTTTCCTAAAAAATCTCCTTATTATTGAAAATATATTTTCCCCACCCTCAATTCTCTGTTTTATTGAAGGGTCCATCTGTTAAAATGTCATGTTCCTTAATTCTCTCCAAAATCTCCAAGGCCAAGTCTTTTCCCAAAAAATTTTCTTATTATTGAAAATATATTTTTCCCTCGCCCTCAATTCTCTGTTTTATTAAAGGGTCTATTTGTTAAAATGTTATGTTCCTTAATTCTCTCTACAAAATTTCAAAGGCTAAGTCTTTTCCTAAAAAATCTCCTTATTATTGGAAATATATTTTTCCCCACCCTCAAAGGCTAGGTCTTTTTCCTAAAAAACCTCCTTATTATTGGAAATATATTTTTCCCCACCCTCAATTCTCTTTTTTTAGTGAAGGGTCCATTGTTAAAATGTTATGTTTCTAATTCTCTCTACAAAATCTCAAAGACACCGTCTTTTCCTAAAAATGATCTCCTTATTATTGGAAATATATTTTTCCCACACCCTCAATTCTCTGTCTGTTTTATTGAAGGGCTCGTTTGTTAAAATGTTATGTTTCTTAATTCTCTCGACAAAATCTCAAAGACTAAGGGGGTGTATTCAATTGGGATTCTATTGAATTTTTTTTTTAAAAAAGTTTGTGGATTTAGAAAATTTATAGACTCCATGCAAAGTTTGACTGACTTTTTTTATTGATTTACATGAATTTTCATAGATTTGACAGGATTGTGGAATACATTTTTTTATTGATTTACATGGATTTCCATAGACTCCGGCGCTAAAACTATTGATGCAAATGTATATGGAACACACCTGTATCAAAAAAAAGTTATCCAAATTGTTTAGAAAAAATACAAAAAATACATTAATTAAAAAAAATCATTATTATTCTCATCTTCATTCACATCATCTTTATTTCCATCACCTTTATACCTCGGCCTCATTTCTCAATTATAATTTACAATAATAGACATGCAGCCGAATCAAGAATCTCATTTGGTAAAACTAAAAACTCCAAGAAACAGAGGGTTCAAGAAACAAAAACCAAAATTAGCACTCTGCCAATGAAAAAAAAAAAAAAAAACTGCATACCTGCGGCAGATTGCGAGGGTGGAGGGAGGGCGACATTGGGCGGCAAGTGACGAGCGGCGGCCAGCGATGCCACTTCCGGCGAAGTGAGAGGCACCTTGTCGTCGTGGCAAATCTGCAGGCACGTGAGCATTGTGTCGTTGTGTGGCGTGAAAATGGCGGCGAAAATGGTGGCGGCAATGGTAGGAGAACAACTAAGGTTTTTTTTCTTTTGACCTTTCGTCTTCAGATCTCTCTGAGAGAATACGTAGAAATCTCTGGTTGTTAGGAGAGATTTTGGAGAGTGAAATCTATTTATATTTTTGGAAGAGAATCAAAGAAAATCCATAGAGTATTAAAATTCATAAACTGTTGAATACCTAAAATTTTTTTAAGACTTTTTAAAATCTGTATTGAATACCTCAGGATTTTTAAAGACTTTTGAAAATCTGGATTCAATACTCCCAGACTTTGAAAATCTAAAAAAATCCTACAGACTCCATAACCAATACATCCCCCCATCTTTTCATAAAAAAATCTCCTTATTATTGGAAATATATTTTTCCCACAACCTCAATTCTCTGTTTTATTGAAGGGTCCATTTGTTAAAATATTATCTTCCTTAATTCTCTGACAAAATCAAATTAAAAGACCAACTCTTGTATGCATTAGGTGCACCGTTCATTTTATAGTGTATTTTTTAAATATATAACTTGTTGCATTGAGACATACAACGTGTTTATTATGAAACATGTAACTTATTTCACAAACATATATTGCATGTTTTAATGTAAATAAATTGTATGTTTCAACACAAATAACTTTTAAAAATACATTATGAAGTGCACGACACCTAGTGTATATAAGCCCCAATCAATCTAAAATATGACCATATTTAAAAGGGAGATGGTAATACCCAAAAAGTTTACCATATATTTCAAAATTAATTATAATAAAATTTAGTAAATATCATGAACTGCACAGCTACATGTTACACAACATTTCTTGATCGTTTCTTGCGTGTTTCGTATTAATTATAGCGGGAGAAAAATCCATGAGTAGTGGTGCTATTCACTTTTCCATCTCGTATAACTTATAAGTCAATATCCAATATCCATGCAATTCAACATTTAAAACCAAATTAAATAAGAAAATTCGAATTCGGCCAAATAATGTAAAATCACATTGAATACACGCCAAGTTGAACCCGTACAAAACTCTCGCATTTAAATTAAATAGAACACATTGCTAGGAAAATTACATGTTTAATTTTTGAATGATTCTCTTCTACACCCAAGTGCACCGTGCACTCATGTAATTGAATTGTATATAAAAAAAATACTTGACTCATTGAATATATGGATAGGATTAGGACGATTGCACGGATCTTAGATTTTGTCTTAATTTTTTTCTAAATTCCTTTTTCTATATAAAAATTAAGTATAGCTAATTCACCGAAATGCCCTTCCTCTTTCCTCCTCCTTTCTCCCAAGTTTCCTCTATTCTTTCCTACACACACGGCTACAGTTACAACAATATTAATCATCCGATATATATATATATATTGAATCACGGATATATATCACTTCTGTTATTATAGAGAGAATTAATTAGAAGCATGGAAAAAAAACCTTGTTTATGGGAGATAGAGGTAACCGTTATTTCAGCCGAGGATTTACGCGTAAACAGGAAGCAACCGGTAAAGAAGAACGCTTTTATCGTCGTCAGATCCGACCCGTTTAATTCTGGGTCGACGGGTATGGAAACGGAAGGCGGCGGTTACCCTGCATGGAACGAGAAGCTGTTATTGCAGTTTCCCCCTCACGCCGGTTTTATAACCGTCGAAGCGCATTGCGGGAGCAGGATCATCGGAACGGCGAATGTTCCGGTGTCGGATTTCGCCGGCGGATTCCTGCCGGCAAACTATCTCAGTTTCTTGAGTTACAGACTGAGGGACGCCAATGGCCAGAAGAATGGGATCGTCAATCTGTCGGTGAAGGTGATTAAGGGGGCGGCGGAGGCGAGGCGGCCGTGGGATAGGGCGGCGGTGGTGGGTGGAAAGATCGCTAATCAAGGGATTGTCACCAGAGTTCCTATTCATTGCAGATATTGACCGGCAATCGTGTGTTGCGTGTTTTTTATTTTATTATATTTTTAATTGAATATTATGTATATACATTAATAAAAATACTTTATTATCATATTAATAATGATGATTTAACTTGAATATAATTAGTGCGAGCTGATATTATGAAAACAGGAAACGAAATATTATTGGAAGTAGATTTTATTTTCCGATCATTTTTACTAAATATTCTCATCAATGTGGACTTTTTTATTCTTCGGTGCAATATGTAAATAAGAATAGTAACTATAGCAAGTATAAATTAAACCAGATTTTTTAATGGAATTTCTATGTATTCCGAAACAACTTTCCATTTATTTAATTATAACTTTTGTTATAAGTAAATTTTTATGTGCATCCGTTGAATTCAAGTGTATTTTTAGAATGTGTTATTTAATTATTGATAAAAATTTGTGTAAACCCGAGTTTTATCGCAAAATTATTAAAAAAATATTTTATATTTTAAATGGTTAAAATTTTTATACATAATAATGATTTTGGATAGGATGCTGACGCTTGCAAATGTCTACACTCGACGCACAAATATTTTTTTCTTCAAGAATCATTCTAGACTTTAACTTGGGGTGTTCTCGTTTGGGAGAATTTTTTATGAACTAAATAAAATGAATATGAAACAATTTAGTTTTTATAGAAGAATATAATAATATTAAAAAATACCCTAAACACGGATTGAAGTTATTTTCTAATTTGGGATACATATTTATATAAAAACCGATTGATTTTTTATTGGAAAATTTTAAAATTAATATTAAAAAATTAAGGATTTTTATTGGAAAATAGAGAAATTGATGGAAGATTTTGGAAAATAGGATGATGACGCTTTTTTGTTGATGTTGATACAAAGATCGACGCATGAAATTTTTTTTTTCTTCAAGAATCATTCTAGACTTTAACTTGGGGTGTTCCAACTCAGCCGGTCCCATCTTTTAATTGCATCGCTGTCTTTTTAGATCGACTGAGAGCAATTAATATTGGAAAAATAAACATACTTTTTTTCTTCTTTAATTTAATTTCCAAAACGTCAGTTAATTTGACACAAACATTTTATTTTAAAATATTAACCTTTTGGCGAATGATGAAATACTTATTTGGATATATTATACTGTATGCATTAATTTGTTTTCAAGGTTTCACACCCACAAATTAATCGACCAATCACGAAAAACCATACTTAAAAGCCTGATTGGTAAAGCCTATAAAAAGGCACCATTTAAGTGCATGCATTGGGAACACAAATGAAGAACACACGAACACGGCCTTTGAATATTGGGTGCCGCTAAATGTTTATAATATGGATATTCAGAAAATGATATTTTTGTAATATTAATATTTTGGATCATTTAAATTATTTAAAGTACCTCTATATAAAAAAAAGAAGATGCATTTAAAGCACAATTTGAATTTGAATTTTCTACTTGTTTCTCTTTCCAACTTATATTTCAAAGATGTGACACAAGTTTCAATACTTATTATTTATTCCCACTTTTTTTCATATTTAATTTTTTTTTCAGATTGATTCATTGGACATTTCTTGTGTATATATAAACGTTAAACACGTTATTAATTTTTTTAATGACAAATCAAATCATTATTTCTTAAACATGTTAATTAATTGCACTTTCCATTTCACAAGTTTGAATTTTTTTAAAAATAAGTTTTTTACGTAATTGTAGTCGTAAAATTTTTCTATTTTTTTTGCCAAATAGTAAATAAAATATAAAAATGGCTGATACAATTAGTTTGCTTAATTTATCCTTTTACTTTGAAAGTGTTTTGAAATCATTTTATTTTCAAAGATTGGAAAATTGTATATTTGTTAAGAATATAAAAAATATTTTGAATCTTTAATGTTATTATAATGATTTTTAATTTGGTGTATTGAGATCTTTTTAAGCATATCTAATACCCCATTGATAAAATTCTCTGTTTACTGATCAAAAAAAATTATAATGATTTTAATTTATTTTTTTGTTAATAAGATAAGATTTTTTAATTTTGTTTGATATTTTCTTCATTTTCAATTAATATAGATATTTATTTGGATTAATAATTTTTTTTATTTAATATAGATTTTACTATTTGGTTTAATAATATATTTTAAAATTTTATTAGAGTGGTACAATATATTTGTGGCAAACGATTTAGAGTTCAATGGTCCGACTTGTGAACTCGGCTCACAAGATAGTGACACTATAATTTATTTTATGCTTATCTAATTATAAATATCAATATAATTTATATAAATATTGTGATTTGGAGAATTTCAATTTAGAGTGATATGGTATTACTTTTTTCATTTTAACAAAGACTACTATACTTAAAAAGATTACTTTTCTATTTAAACAAGTACTACTTTTCATTTAACAAGTAATACTGATCATTTAAATAAGTAATACCTTTCATTTAAATAAATAATACATTTCATTTAAACAAGTACAACTTTTCTATTTAAACAGGTACTACTACTTTTCATTTAAGCAAGTAATACTTTCTATTTAAACAAGTAATATTTTTCTATTTAAACAAGTCATACTTTTCATTTAACAAGTAATACCTTTTATTTAAATAAGTAAAACATTTCATTTAAATAAATAATATCTTTCATTTAAACAAGTACGTCTTTTCTATTTAAACAAGTATTACTTTTCATTTAAGCAAGTAATACTTTCTATTTAAACAAGTACTACTATACCTTTCAATGCAAGAAATACTTTCATTTAAACAAGTAATATCTTTGTTTTAAATAAATAATACCTTTCATTTAAACAAGTGCTACTTTTCATTTAAGCAAGTAATATTTTCTATTTAAACAAGTACTACTATACCTTTCAATGCAAGAAATACTTTCATTTAAACAAGTAATATCTTTCTTTTAAATAAATAAAGCCTTTCATTTAAACAAGTGCTACTTTTCATTTAAGCAAGTAATACTTTTCTATTTAAACAAGCAATACCATCTATTATTTAAACAAATACTCTTTTTCATTTAAACAAGTACTACTATACACTTAAACAAGTACTACTTTCTATTTAAACAAGTAATACTTTCAATTTAAACAAGTAATACTTTCTATTTAAACAAGTAATACTTTTAATTTAAATAAGTAATACTTTTTATTTAACCAAGTACTACTTTCCTATTTAAACAAGTACTACTTTTCCATTTAAACAAGTAATATTTTTCTATTTAAACAAGTAATACTTTTCATTCAAACAAGTACTACTATTCATTTAAACAAGTACTATTTTTCTATTTAAACAAGTACTACTTTTCATTTAAGCAAGTAATACTTTCTATTTAAAAAAGTACTACTTTTCCTTTAAACAAGTACTACTTTTCATTTTAACAAGTAATACCTTTCATTTAAACAAATAATACATTTCATTTAAACAAGTACTACCTTTCATTTAAATAAATAATACCTTTCATTTAAACAAGTACGACTTTTCTATTTAAACAAGTATTACTATTCATTTAAGCAAGTAATACTTTCTATTTATACAAGTACTACTTTTCATTTAAACAAATACTACTTTTCATTTAAACAAGTAATACCTTTCATTTAAACAAATAATACCTTTCATTTAAACAAGTACAACTTTTCATTTAAACAAGTACAAATTTTCTATTTAAACAATTACTAATTTTCTATTTAAACAAGTAATACTTTTCTATTTAAACAAGTAATACTTTTCATTTAAACAAGTACTACTATTCATTTAAACAAGTACTACTTTTCTATTTAAACAAGTACTACTTTTCTATTTAAACAAGTACTACTTTTCTATTTAAACAAGTACTACTTTTAATTTTAACAAGCAATAACTTTCATTTAAACAAATAATACCTTTAATTTAAACAAGTACTACTTTTCTATTTAAACAAGTAATATTTTTCTATTATTTAAACAAGTACTACTTTTCATTTAAACAAGTACGAATTTTCTATTTAAACAAGTACTACTTTTCTATTTAAACAAGTAATATTTTTTTATTATTTAAACAAGTACTACTTTTCATTTAAAAAAGTACGAATTTTCTATTTAAACAAGTATTACTTTTCTATTTAAACAAGTAATATTTTTCATTTAACAAACAATACTTTTCATTTAAATAAGTACTATTTTTCTATTTAAACAAGTATTACTTTTAGTCAATATATATATTTAAATATATTATAAATTAAATTTTATACTGTAAACTCCTTGAAGTAGACCTGACTAAAGTCAGGTGGAACTCTTCTCCAAGTGACTATAAATTAAATATACGGTAAGATGCATTAATAACAATTGAAAATTCTAGTATAATCCTGAAACATTAAAAAAATATATAATTAATATTAAATATTTTTTAAAAAAAATCATCACTAAAACTTTCGCTAAACAAACCGTCGCTAAATCCGTCGCTAAAGGGGTTAGTCCAAAACGTCGCTAAAATCGTCGCAAAATCGTCATTATTCTCAAAGGTTTGCATAATCCGTCGCTAAAACCGTTGCTATTTGCGACGGTTCTCTTTACCGTCACTAAAATTGTTGACTTTGACCATTTGACCGTTACCGTCATAAAAATCGTCGCTATTTGCGACGGTTCTTGTAACCTTCGCTAAATTCCGTTTGTAAAATGCGCGTTTTTTGTAGTGATTATTATTTAAGTAAAATTTGAAAATAATATATATATATATATATATATATACACGAGAGTACTTATAATATTTTTAATAAATTTTTATAAGTATATACATTACAAAATTTTTAAGCTTTGTGCAAAATATTTATAAAATATATTGTCTATATTCACGCTAGATATATTATATATACGAAGAATTTTAATTTTATTGAATTTTTTATTTTTTAAAAGTAATAATTAGAAAATGAATTATGATCAACTCGATTAATGTGTCAAGAAAAGTGGTAATTATGATGAAGGGAAATTGGGAGGCACTAATATTTATCAGTTTGGAGCCAAAATAAATTAAAGGTAATATAGTAATTATATATATATTTTACTTTAATTTAATGCACTAATTAATTTCTGGATGTCCAGATTATGTACACTAATCTTTACCGTTGAATATTCATGCATGGAACTCCAATCGATATATATACCAATCAACTCTTAATTGTTCAACAACCATCAACTTGGAAGGATTTTTAACTACCAAATTGCACACATTTTCGTGTGAGGTTATGATGGATTGAACTATTAGAAATATTAAAATTAAATGTATTTTAGTTATCTACTTATTCATATAATTACTCATTATTTATTTCTATTTCTGATTTATTTAATGAATTTGAGATGGTAATTCCCCATATCCAATAAACAAGAATAGTCACTCTCCTGTGCACCACATACACCAATAAAAAATGGTGCACTATAAACCCTAACCCCTAAATAGTGAACCCTAAATCATATTTGAACCATTTGGGCCGGATGAATCAATGAACCACTTGGGCCGAGTGAACAATGAACCTCTCGGACCGGGTTTGGGGTCGGGTCGGGTATTAAAAAATAAAAAAAACATCTAAAACTGAAATTAAAATTAAAAGAAAATCGAAATTAAAAAAAGAAAAAATAATTAAAACTAAACAAAATTAGAAAAAAAACTTTTAAAATTAAATTGCATATTGGTGCAAATACTAGATGCATGTAAATGATGTAACATGTGTGTTTAACAGTGTTTTCAACTGGTACAAAATAATAAAAATCACTTTTAAAATTAAAAAATTATGAGAGCGAGTTTTCAAAATAAATGTTTCTCACATTTTGTATTGAGTTTGTTAATACTTTTTTATTTATATACTGTTATGTGGAATTTTTTATCACGTATAGAGTATTGTTAAGAAAATAATACTCCATTATAGTTGATCAAGTCTTACATTTAACATCATCATTATCAGTGTTTTAATTTATAGGCATGGTGACTGGACAATAAAAGTCAAAATCAGCGTAAATACTAACAGTATTCCCCCAACCGCCCGCGAGAGTAATCGTTTTGTCTTTTTCCAAGCTGACCAAGTCTAAATTAAAATCACAACTTGTCTCTATATATGTCAACATCAATTTCACATTTATTTTCCTCCACCAAAAATTTCATATAACTATTAGTATTTGATTTTTTTTTTGTATTTTTTGTTTTATATTTTAATGAATCTTAGGTTCATGTGTTAAAGATACAACTGAACCACCATTACTTTAGGTTCATGTGTTAAAGACCCATAAAGTGGAATAATCTTGGAACACAAGAAAGTAGTACGGAAAAATTGATGTTGAAGGAGGGAGTAGGAAATTAAAAGAGCATAAGGAATATTAGAGGTATGTGGCTTCCGCGGTTTTTTCCATTCTTAATCTTAGTCCAAGTTTTAAAATTCTATCCACGCTAGCTTTTACAACTGCAAAAAAGAAATAACCCACTTATTTCCGTATCATTTCTTACTACCTTCGCTCCATAACTACTCACTAATATATATTCCAAACCACCCTTCTCTCCCATATTCACCGCTCATATACATACACAAATCTTATTAATTTCCCAAAAGCTATGGAAAAATCTTCTTCAAAGACTATCGACGTTACCGTCATTTCCGCGGAGAATTTACTCGTAAACAAGAAACAGCCCGTTAAGAAAACCGTTTCCGTGACGGTTAAAACCGACCCGTATAACTCCGGGTCAACGGGTGTGGATCGCGAAGGGGGGAGTTTCCCCACATGGAATGAGAAGCTGGTGATGGAGCTGCCCGTCAATGCCCGTTTTGTGACCCTGGAAGTTAATTCGGGCAGCAGAGTGGTTGCGACGGCGAGTGTGCCGGTGTCGGATTTCGCCGGAGGGCATCTGCCGGAGAATTATCTGAGTTTGTTGAGTTATAGGTTGAGGGATGCTCGCGGCGGTAAGAATGGGATTATTAATATTTCCGTTAAGGTGAGGGGTGGCCGGAATAGTGGCTGCGCCGCCAGTATTGCGCGGCCGTGGATGGGGGTTCCGGTGGTGGATAATAAGGTGTCGGATGCGATCGTCGCGGGTATTCCGGTTTCCTACAGATACTACTGATTCATGAATTTCGCTTGTGTTCGGGTGATTATTTTAAGAGGATAAATTGTAATTAATGCTCGTTAAAATTGTACTCCTAAGTAATGGAATAGAAAAGAGAATAGATTCCTTACTTTATGGGAATCAAAATGTAAATTAATTCTAAACACAAACTTTAAGTATTTTTATTTTATTAATTGGTAAATTATTAAAATAAATTAAAATTGATCTTTCAACATGTTGCAAATACAAGTCACTAAATACAGGCTACCAAATAGATAACTCCACATTGTAATTATTGTTTTTTTCTTAAATTTTTAAAAGGTCACCTACATTTTTTAAATATTAATAATTTTGAATCAACTTATTTTTTTTAGGGAGGAAAAGTGATTTCTGTGTATTTTGGTTTATTTTTTTATTTTTTGATTTGTTTAGAATCGGTAAACTGACATGACTTGTTTTGTCTTTTAATATATAAATTTTATTTAAGCCTAACCCATAAATATATACAAAATTATAATTAGGAATAAAAAAGTTAAGTGTTTCTTTAAAATTAAAAGGAAAAATAAAATAATTATACATGTGACAATTACCTATTTGATAACTTGCTGCACTTGAAGATCTAATTTCAAAATGATGCAAACTTATGATACTATAAAAAATTTAATTACTTTTATAATTTGACAGTTATGGTTTATTGTGAACTCTCCTTTTTTTTTTTTTTAAATTTTTTAGCATGTCGCAGTTTAATTAATTTACAAAGTAGAAAATGTGATGTACGAAAAGTCTTCATGAAATTGCAATGCTAACTCAAACACCAGCTTTGCCATTATGAATCTGATACATAATTCCCAACTATATGAACCGCGCACTAAAAAGATTGATAACCATACGTGCTACAACAAATTTAATGTGTGTACTTAATATAAAAATACAAAATTAATTAATACAATTTAAATTTATTTGGATTAAAATCTAGATAATTGCTGGTGACAATCTCTGAATCTTGATGTCTTATCTTGGATTAAGTTGAATGAATATTTTGTTTGTTTTGGTATGGGACGAATCAAAAGAAATCCTAATACACGAGAATATGATTAATTTGATTGACTGATTTGGCCGGGTTAATTTTGGGATCAATTTCTTTTATTTCTTTCCATTTTAAAAAGATATAAAAAATATAATTTGATTTAATTTAATTGATTTTTTTTATTTCCTTCCGTATTGATTTGATTTAATTGATTTTTTTATTTATTTCCTTCCATATGAAAGGATATTATTTGATATTCTCCAACATATGATAATTAATCAATTGATTTCTTACCAAATATGTGAAATTTGATTGACTCGCACAATATATATAAAATTTAATTTGAAATTATTTAATTTAAATAAATTCTCAGATATTTAGCAAATTCAATTTGTTTTTTTAATATATATATTTATTCATGTTTGCCATGGGCACAAATTTAACTATTCCATGAATTTGTACTAAAAGAAAAAATCCATGAATTTTAACCATCTCATTTACATGAAAATAGTACTCCACCTAATCAAATAGGAATATATAAGTATTTTCGGTATTATGTGGCTTCCACGTTTTTTCCGCTTTTTCCAAATAACGGCATAGTCCACCTTTTACAATTCTCATCCACGCTTTATATTTTTGTTGTAACCGCAAAAAGAAATAACCCAACAACTTCCGCGTCGTTTCTTGCTACCTTCACTGCATAACACAATACTCCCATAATATATAAACACACGCCCCACGCCCTTTTCATCATCTTCCAAAAGCACGCAATATACCTACAACAAAAATTTATTGATATTATTTTCCAGAAATTAACTATGGAAAAATCTTCCTCAAAAACAATCGAGGTCACCATTATCTCCGCAGAGAATTTGCTCGTTAACAAAAGACAACCCGTTAAGAGAACCGTATCCGTGACGGTTAAAACCGACCCGTATAATTCCGGATCTACGGGTGTGGATCGTGAAGGGGGGAGTTTCCCGGAGTGGAATGAGAAGCTGGTGATGGAGCTGCCCGCGAACGCCCGTTTTGTGACCGTTGAAGTTCACTCCGGCGGCATAGTGGTGGCGACGGCGAGTGTGCCGGTGTCGGATTTCGCGGGAGGGCATTTGCCGGAAAATTATCTGAGTTTGTTGAGCTACAGGTTGAGGGACGTCGGTCGCGGCGACAAAAATGGGATTATTAATTTTTCCGTCAAGGTGAGGGGTGCCGGAAATAGTACCTGCGCCGCTAGTATTTCGCGGCCGTGGATGGGGGTTCCGGCGGTGAATGCGGATGGGATGGCCACGGGTGTTCCTGTTTCTTATAGATATTGAATTAGTAGTGATATTCGTAGATAGATTTCTTTATTTTCCCTAGTTTAAAAAACTAATTGTGATTAGATTCATCGATTCAATTGTTTTATTTTAATTTTTGATTTCATGATTTGTGTTCTAGAGTAGATTCATAACGAAATTTGTTCATATTATGAAATTATAATATCAAATGCTATAGTTATTAATTAATTAAGAAGATTGACTTAGGGTATGTTCGTTTTGGGTTTTTAGTGGATGTGAAAAATTTGGACTTTAAAGTTCTAGGATTTTAAAATCTTGATAAATAGTTAAGATATGTTTGTTATGAGATTTTATAGGGTAGGATGGTGGAAAAGATGATTGATGTGAAATTATTATATTATTTTGAGTGTATTGGGAGAGTAAAAAAGTAGATGATGTGAGTGTATTGAGAGAATAAAAGATAGAATAATAGTAGTTATGAGGTAGATTAGGATTAATAGGATTTGAAATCCTTACTTTTAAGTCTCAAAATAAATAGGGGTTTGAGATTGTAAAGTCCAAAGTCAACCAGGATAGTCGCGAAACGAACATACCCTTATATTATTAAAGGTTCGGGCTATTGGATTTCAGAGGCTTTTTTTACTATATTTCAACTTTTGAACAAGACCTGGACCCAACTTGAGCCCGACTCAGAACCCGACCCGAGTGGTTCATGGTTCAGGGTTTGGGTTTAGGGTTCAGGATTTGAGTTTGTTGTGCTCAGATATATCACACGTCAGCATCACCAGATTTATCACACGTCAGCAGGACGAATTATCACACGTCAGCAGGTCCCACCGAGACCACGTGATTTGTCGTGCTTACGCATATGTTTTGTCATGCTTTATGCACATGACTTGTCGTGCTTATTGATTTGTCGTGCTTATTGATTTGTCGTGCTTAACGATTTGTCGTGCTTAACGATTTGTCATGCTTATGATTTGTCGTGCTGGTCCTCTTTATATAAAGGACCTCACCTATCATTGTAAGGGGACTCTGGAATGTTTCCTTCATTCCACTTATATACCTACACCCACATTTCAGGGAAGAACTACGGTTCTTCCCACAGTGTTCTTGTTCGATTAATCATTTTGTTTGTGAGTTGTTATCAATTAAGCCACATAATACTCTCCATAAAAAACGACTCGCAACTAGAAGGAGGGTGTTATTGAAAAATTCGTCAAGAACAACGTCGAATTTTGGAATCCCAAAATCCAAAAAAAAATAAATCACAAGAACACGAATGAATTCCAACCAACAAACCCCAAAAAACACCCCAGAGTACACAGATACTTAGAAACAGAGGGAAGGAGGAGGTTCTCGGTTACAAGCGCCCGGCTACATGCAGACCTCCTCAGCCCTCTACCTCGGCCACATCACCGAAAACCTCCAAAATCCAAAATCAAAACCCCAAATACATATACAACACGTATACATACAGATACACAAACACAGATATACATACAAATATAGATACAAGAAAGAGAGGAAATCGTCGGGGATCTCAAGCCAACCGCCAATCGTGGGCCGCAACACAAGAAAATCCACCATATAGAAGTCACCGCCTCGGGCGCCATAGACCGAGCTTTACCGAAGGCCATTGCCTCCATCACCATCCTTGTCAAATGAAGTAGAGCAATCGTGAGCCATCACGACTCAAGACCACCACCGCCGAGCCGCCAAGATTGAAATCGCCACCATCCCCGGGCGAAGGATTCGCCACCGCCTAAAATCCAAAATCGGCCACACGCCTCGCCACCAAAGACCATCGTGGTTCCTCGGCGAAAAGCCCCGAAAGTCTCGCTTTCTGCCTACCCCAAAATCGACGCTTTCGGGCCTCAAATGACACCCCATCGTGATTTTTTTTTCGCAAGCCAATGACCACCGTCAAGCCTTTGGTACCACCGACGCCATGGCACACTATTTCCGAGGTCCGTGAAGCCGCACCGACCGAAAGATTTACGCTTTAGGAGGTGAGCCGTCGTTTCATCCCTTTTCTTTTTGGGCTTGATTTATTAGAAATGGGGTTGAGTCCGATTCTATTAAGATGTTACATGGGTTTGGTTTAACCCGATCCTATTTTTTATTTGGGCCCAACTTGATGAGTGTTGGGCCACTACAAAGGGGTTTGGGCCCAAGTAATTAATTAATGGCCCAGATTGGGGCCCAAGTACTTGTCGATAATGCGCTGGGCAGTCATTGGTCGTTTAATTTTTTAATTTTTTTTCGCCCAAGTAAAAAAAAAAAAAAAGAATACCAAATAGCTTCGAGAAAAGAAATTTAGACTAAGACCTTGAGTCTCGCGAGCTACTCAAAGAATCTACGGGTAGTCCTTTTACCCACCCCACCAAGTTTATTATATTTATGTCATCGTGGCTTTTCATTCATTCGTTTATTTTCATTTATTTTGGCTGTGCCTACGAGAGGTCGCACCCAAGCCAAACGACCCGAACAAAGACGAATGAACGTATTAACAAAAAAGGAGTTTTAACAAGTGTGGATAAGAGCCTCAAAGATTAAAACCATCCTGCGTGGTGTTTATTCATTTATCTAGTTTGTTTGGCCATATGCCCAATCTGGTCGCATCGCAATAAGATGACCAGAATCCAACAAGAATTGGACAGAGCAGAGTTTGTGTTTGCTTGGCGAAAGAACGTGTACTTACCATGCTCGCAACAAAACACGCATTGAGTACATAGGTCGCACCATAAATAAGATGACCAGAGCAGAAGTGATCGCCCGTTACGTAAGCCGATTGCGAACGATGGGTTGCACCTAACGTAAACCAACCTTCATGATTGCACCAACGTAAGCCAATCATAAACCGAAGTCAAGTCAAACACAGACACATCCGATTGTTCGATTCTTATACGGAAAAATAGGCGATAACGACCAAACATACACGATCAAGGACATTTATCATGTTCGAATTCATTCAGAAGAAAATGGGCACTACCGGCCAAGTTACAAAAAAGCCACTTGTACGATTATGCCCGCCTATTCGGCTCGAACACTACCGCGCTTTCTCGACGATTATGCCCGCCATTTCAGCGCACATCTTATCGCCTTTTGGCGACGATTATCTCCGCTACTTTATCTCGGCAATCTGCGTTCTCGGCGATGAGATCGCCGACTTTCATAATGCGACGACTAGCCCGCCTCCCGAGATCGGCTTTCCGTAACTTCGGCAATGTCGGTCCGCGGGTTTTAGCGAAAGTATTCTCCGCCTTCTCGGCGATGAAGATCCTAGAACTCATAGCGGCGACTACTTTCTTTCTCGGCGGCAACTTTCCGCTACCTCGGCGATGTCGATCCGCCATTTTAGCGAAGTATTCTCTGCGCTTCGGCGATAGATCTCGTCGGCCTTCTGGCGGCGACCAGCCCGCCTTCTCGGCGTCGACTTTCGCTACCTCGGCGATGTCGATCTGCCGTTTTAGCGAAAGTATTCTCCCGTCTTTATAGAGTTGATCTCTTTCTTTTAAGGTAGCCTTCAGCATCGATGGCGTATTAAAAGTGGCGAAGCGCTCGCCATCCGGCGGCAGATCATCGCCCTCCGCGGTGATCATCGCCTTTATAGCGATTGATCATCCGTCTTTTAGGATGTGGCGAAATCATTTGCCACCGCGGCGTTAAATCCCGTTTAATGGTGTTGGTCACTTCCGCTTTTAAGCGTTGGCCTTCAACATCGGCGTCGTATTCCGGCGACGCGCTCGCCATCCCGGCGATTGAGATCATTCGCCCTCGGGCGATTATCTTCGCTTTTATGGCATTGAATCATCCACCTTTTGTGCTGCGGTAACGAGATCATTTTGCCCTCACGGCATTCCGGCCTTTACGGCGTTGATACGCGCGCTTTTAGTCAGCCGGGCCTTGACATCGGACACGTATTCACGGCCGACGGCGCCTTTCACCGCCATCCCGGCGACGAGATCGTTCGCCCTCACGGCGATCATCCGCTTTATGGCGTTGACCGCCAGCTTTTTGCGCTACTGGCCTTCGCGACGGGCGACATCGATTCCGGCCGAAGCGGCAGTGCTCTTTCGCCATCCCGGCGACGAGATCATTCGCCTCATTTCGATCATTATTCGCCTTTATGGCATTGGATCTGTCTGCCTTTTAGGCGCAGGACGAGATCATTTGCCCTTACGGCGTTAATCCGCTTTTTTGAAGCTTGTGACGCAGATCATTTGCCTTACGGGCGTTAAATCCGCCTTTTATGGCGTTGATTCCGTCGCTTTTTAAAGTGCCGCTGACGTGATCGCCGATGTCACGTGTCCACCGAGCGGCGCGCCTTCGCCATCCCGCCGATCATCCGCCTTTACGGCATTGATCCGCACACCTTGCGCTGTGTGAAGAGATCATTCGACCTCGGCGCGTTCATCCGCCTTTTTATGGCGTTGATCTACCCGCCTTTTAGCATCGCCATCCGTGATTGGCGACGCGTATTCCGCCACAAGAGTTTTTCGCCATCCGGCGACGATCATTCGCCCTCACGGGCGATCATACGCCCGCCTTTTTAGGCAGCGGCGCTCGCGTCGGCGACGCGTATTCCGCCGAAAGCAAAGCGCCCTTCGCCATCCTGCAAATGAGATCATTCGCCCTCGCGGAAATCATCGTAGCGCCAGATTGATGTCCGTAGCACAGGCGTGTGGCGACGAGATCATTTGCCCTCCGCAGCGTTTATCCGCCTTTTTTATGGCGTTGATCTCGCCTCTTTTAAGGCGCCGCCTTCGATCGGCGGCGTGTATTTACCGGCGAAGTGCTCGCCGCCATCGGGCGGCAGATAAACCACCTTTATGTCATTTATCCACCGCTGACGCATCGACTTGCCCGCTTTCTTGACTTTGGCTCTTTGTTTGAATTAGAGGTCGCCTCTGCTCGGCTTATTAACCCGCCGTATTCATTGACTTTTAGCCCTCTTGTAAGACCACGCTTAGTTAATTAGATTTATACGGAGATAAAAGATGCAAAAGCCCCTTTCGTAGGCGTAAATCGATTAGGCAGCACAAAATTTACCCTATAAATCGCCTGCACGATCCGATGCAGGAAAATCGCGAAACCCTTTCGGGCCATAAGTGGTCGACGGCAGCAAACTCTCTAGCTCCTCAAGTATCTTCGGCTCCCACAGGCATCTCTAAAAGACCCTGGCCATCTCGGTGGATCCCATCTAGCTCTCACGAGCCATCTCCGGAAGACCATCTCGAGTATCATCCCATCTCTATCTCTCACGAGCCATCTCGGAAGGCACTTTCATCTCGAGTAGGATCCCATCTAGCTCTCTCTCACGAAATATCTCGGAAGACCTCTCATCTCGGCGGGATCCCATTCGCTCTCTCACGAGCCTGTTGGGATTATACTGGAAAGTATGCTTTTACTTTGTATAATCGAAACCAATTTCCGGACTTATTCTTGAAATAAATTGTTTATCATCGATGCTTTAAATATAATTGAATGTTACATATATTTATTGCATAAATCGTTCAATAAATCGTCGTGTTACATTGTAGTTAATTTAGTGATACCGATCACGAAAGATTAAATTAATGTCCCTTTGTAACTAAAAAGTACGCCATTCACGATCTAGATGGAAATGAACAACCATCGCGAAAGGTTGAGGTGTAAGGCTCAGATTGGTTTGTCTTGACCAAGAGATTACACTAGTGCATGATGATCGACCAAATAGGACCTCTGGGAGGATAAATTCTTGAGAATCGAACAAGGAAGAATTAGACCTTAGTGGTTCGTTGTTTAACCTTCATCCCTTAAATAGGATCACGGGATTGGTAACTATTGCTTTGACTTATCATGGGTGGCGAATCGGAGAGATTCAATACTTTTTATCTTGGGCAATATTATTGGTCACACGTGATTGCTAAGATTTAATACGAAGAATCGTGTGCAAGCACGCTTGCTTGATTTGCCCCCTTGGAGGTTCATAAGTTTTATCATACCAAATCTTGCAAGTGGAATTAGTTTCCTGTATGGATAATAATGTTGAACCGTTCCTCGACCAAGGACAAAATATATTAATTAATCTAAAGCTATTTCATGGCTTGAATTAATTAATGGGTTAGATAATCTTAAACACGGAAATAATGACCGGAGCCATATTGACTGTAATATGGGTTAAGATGGATAGTCTTGATATTAATTATGTAGTGGGATTAATTAATATTTATGGGCTTGAATTATATTGTGGCTCAATATTAGATATTCAAGATCCATTAGAAGGTTCAATCTTAATTCTCCTAAAGACCCCCTGAGTAGCCCAACAAATAGTCCAATAACTGAAAAAGGTGATTAAAATAAAATAAATATTGTTGCTTAATATTTCCTCTAAATTTTCGAAAATTATGGATAAAAGAGGGAGAAAGATTTTCTTTGAATTTTGTTATGGAATGAAGATATGTATTCTTGGAATACAAGATTATCTCATTAAATTCAAGAAATCTCCCACTTGGTTATCTATATAGAATATTTCGAAATTTTGAAAATATAGTGGGCAAGAAAGATTTTCTTGAAAATATATTATGGAAGATATGTATTTCTTAAGAATATCTCATAAATTCAAGAAGATCCAAATTTTGGATTCTTGTAACACAAAATTTTCGAAAATCACCATAATAGAGGAGGTGGGATTTTTGTGGAATATTTTAATTATGGGAAAAAGAATATAAGAGATATATTCAAGATTTCTTGGTGACCAAGAAAAGTCTTTTCCCACATTGAAATATCACTAAAAATTTCGACCCACCCTCTCCTATAAATAGGGGGTGATTAGTTCATTCCCAAGTACAATTCCATGTGCTGGAAATATTAGCAAATCCACAAAGGTGGTGCAACAAAGTTTATTTTTTCCTTTTGTTAATTGTTCGACGAGTGTCCTTCCACCGGATAGTTGAGCAATGGCTAAGGAATACTTGGGAAGTCCTTTTGGTTAGTCCGTCCGACCAAAGTCAATTGCCATACCCGAGAGGTAATGCGTTACGAAACCCGTAGATTCCGCGTCAAGTGGGTTTTACGTGGCTTTTTATATGCATGATATGTTGTTGCAATTATTATTTGAATTAATATAGGATTAATTCATGCTAGTAATAATTAATGAATTAAATTTGTATTTAAATATTCACCCCGAATAGATCACAAGAACTCATTCCCCAACAAGCGCATCGAGCCACCGTTTTGCTCTGAATTTTTAAATTGTAATTTAATTCATGGACATTAAATTTGAAATCGATAGTAGAACCTAGATCTGCTTTTGCAGTATCCAATTGTCATGGATTTTAATGTTTTATTTTGCATGCATATAAATCCGGATTTTTTTTAATTCGATTCGTTCGATTTGTTTTGCCTCGCGAGAAAATCCACGAAGTAGACTAGGATTTGTTTGATTTGATCAATGTAATAGACTAGTCTAGATCTAGGTTTATTTATTTTTTTGTAAATAAATTGTAACCGATCGAACGGAAGAGACGGGGAATTAAAGCGACGAAATCCGTAATCCAGCGTAGGCGGCGGGCGCTGCTACTGGCACGGCCGGGCGTAAGCGCAGGCGCAGGTCGGGCGGGCCGAGCAGGCGAGGATGAGGGATCATCGCGAAGACGCGCGCGCGCTTCCAGCCGAAATGAGCTGACGGGCAGATGCTGGCGGGTATCGCCTGGCGACGGCCACATGGATATGCGGCGAAGGCTGGAGAAGGGGGAGGACGGATCGATCGCGAGAACTACTGACCCCGACACCTGCCGAGGCATCAAGGGGCGGGTCTTGCCGGGCGGTGCTTAAGTCGCCGAGGCTATCCTAGGCAGTGGGCGGGCCGGGATGGTCGTCCCGGCCGCCGAAATGCGCCGTGTTGTTCGAGATTTAAGTATTTTTTTCGAGACGAACGAGTGGGAGAAATTCGAGACGTGTTTCTTCAAGATCAAGCCAAAAAAAAAATCAAACCATGACAATTGGATAATTTGTGCCCAATATGTTTATTTTTCTGTTTTGCTTGATTTAATTTGTCTTTATCTTATCTTTATTTAATTTGTTTAAATGTGTTTGCATGAGGGTTGCCAAATGAAAAAATCTCAACTTCAAAATTACTAAGTATGTTTTAAATAATTAATTGACAATTTTATTCCTGGATAATAAAATTGAATTAATTTCGACCTCCATGATTTATTTATTTGTGAATTCTTTTGGAGAAATTCCCCTTACGGTCAAAAAGATAGGTTTCACATGAATGAATTCCAAATGGATGATTGTGGGTTATTACTAGTGGCGACGATGACCCTCCCCACGAGTCTCGATCAAAGCAAAATAGTAATCTCAGATTTAATCATGGTTATTACTTAGGTATAAAATTGATATGCATATACTTCCTCAAGTCCCTCGATTTTATATTGGTCAAGTGAGCCAACTATTAATCTGGATATTAAAGGTTTGTAGTCGTTCTTGTTTGTAACTCCTTGAATGTGTTTTTAAATAATGACCCACCCCACGTGGCTTATTTAAACTGCTTTTGAGATGTTGGTGATCGTGTTCATATTTTTTTTTGAGATTTTAAATATGATGAATGTGATCGAATCTTGTGATATACTTGTGCTTATGCATATAGTTATTTATTTCGATTCAAAGATGTCGTTACCTTTTAATCCATTGTTATTATACTTAAAGTCAATACAATATGTATGGAAACTATATTGATTGGAAAATTATAATTGTCTAATCGCATTAAAAGACAAGTGGATTTTGACACACAAAAATCGATGAGCCAACCGACGAGTCAAAACATGCGGTACTCGTCGGATCACCTTCTTGAGAGATGTAAATCGCCGAGAATGGTGGAGGAAAACCCGTAAAAGGATTACGTCCTCAACATAGATGGTCCATCTTAACAAACTTGAGATTCTGAAAGCGCAGATTATGATCCGGAGACTCGGATGATTTTGGTACTTCACTCTGCCAAAAAAGTTTTTGAGCATTTTGGCCTCGCTAAATAATTTGTTGCAAGCTTTTGGTCTCGAAGAAATGATGAAGAGGCACCAAACTCAAGTTTTGACGGCAAGGTCCGGTCTTCTTTTTCTAAGCCAAGGTAGGCAAGATAAAGAAGAGAACCAAAGGCCATAAAGAATAAAACTCAATCATAAGCCAAGGGCAATGGTAAGATGAGGAATGCTTGTTGTGTCAAGAAAAATCCAAAGAGGAAGTGCTTAAGTCTGCGGTAAGAGAGGACAATGAAGGTTTTGCTGTTCCAACCCCAAAAGGGACGGAAAGAAAGGTAATTCTCACGCCTTTAGTTGTTGAAACTTGTTTAGCGGCGATACTTCTCATTCGTGGGTGGTTGATACGAGATCCACTAATCATGTCACCACGGGTTTTAAATGATCCGGCAACTTAGTGGGGAGTGAGATCCTCATCACATCGGGCAACGTTATTTAAAGTAGAAGACATTACAATGCTACGTAAGTGGCGGATATTGCAATGCTCACGATAGTAACGATTATTGCAATACTACGCAAGTAGCAGACATTGCAATGCTACATGAAGTAGCGATTAAAGCAAAATGGGAGAAGTGCACCTATCTTTTGAAGATAAAGTTTTTTGAGATTATCTTTATGTTCCCGTTTTAAAAGAATTCACTTTCGGTTTCTAAAATTCGATTAAAGGACACTAAGTTTCTTCTAATAAGAATGACATCATTTTTGAAATGATGAGTGTACTCGTTACGGGACATTGATAGAAAATCTCTATGCAAATTAATTGTGCACACCACTTTCACGAAATGTATCCTATAACACATCAACTGCTTTCCGAGAAAAGAAAAAACGTTCATCGACGTGAATCGAGACACTTTTTGGCATCTAAGATTAGGTCATATAAATCCAAAGAGGATCCAAAGGTTGGTGAAAGATGATTCACTGGAGCGTCTCCAAGTTGAACAAATTCCAACATGCGAATCATGTTTGGAGAGTAATATGACCAAGAGGGCATTTGGAGCCAAGGGGAATAGGGCCAAAGAAGTGTTAGAGATCGTTTACAGATGTCGTAGTTCAATGTCAACCAAAGCAAAGAGGAGGTTATGAGTAATTTTATTGATGATTACTCAAGGTACATTTTCCTTATAAAGCATGAATTTGAGACCTTTGAGAAATTCTAAGAATTTAAGGCTCAAGCAGAGAATCATGTGGAAAAACGTATCAAGTCTCTACGATCTGATCGTGGAGACGAATACCTCAAGCAATGAGTTTTTGAACTACTTATCTGATGAAGGGATTGTATCCCAGCTCACTGCACCCGAAACCCCTCAACAAGACGGAGTTTGCAGAGCAAAGCAACATAATTCTTTTGAAATGGTTAGATCAATGATGAGTTATAACGGATCTTCCCCGAGTCGCTTAAATCATGCCTTGGAAAACAAATGACTTACATTCTCAACTTGGTGTTATCCTAATCGGTTCCTAACCTCAAAGAATTGTGGACCGGCTCAAGTCTAGTATGAGACACATGAGAACTTTTGGGGTGTCCGCCTACGTGTTGGATAAGGAAGCCGTCGTTGGATCCTCGATCGTAATTAAAAAAATTTTGTAGGATACCCCGGGGAACAAAAGGGGTGTATGTTCTATGGTCCCAAGATCAAAAGGTGGTCATAAGCACCCACTTTAGATTTTTGGAAGAAGACTATATGAACCAAAGAAAACCCGTAGTGAGATTACCTTAAATGAGCTTAGAGGGCAAACCTCGATTAATCGATCTTTACATGATATACCAAACGATCGTTTTCTGGCAACCGAGCCTCGTTATAGTGGGAGGGTTGTTAGGCGACCCGAGAGATTTATGGGAATAGGAGAGTCCTCGGACTTGATTCCCTAATCGCACCCATGGACATATGACGAGGCTCTCCAAGATAAGGATCTTTGTTTCTTGGCAAACAAAGAATGAAAAGCCGTGGGTTCTATGTTTCATAATAGAGTGTGGGAGCTAGTCAAACCACTTAATGGGGTCAAACCCATTAGATGCAAGTGGGTATATAAGAGGAAAAGAGGATCGGACGGGAAGGTTGAAACCTTTTAAAGCAAGACTAATGGCGAAAAGGTTATACTTTCGAAAAGAAAAGGATCGATTATGAGGAAACTTTTTAAGCCAGAAATCTTAAGTCCATCCAAGTATTCTCTTATCGATTCTTTGCGCATTTCGACTTTGAAATCTGGCAAATAGATGTGAAGACAGCTTTCCTTAACGGAAGTCTTGATAAAGAGATCTATATGCAACAACCCCAAGGTTTCATTGAAACAGGCCAAGAACACCTAGTTTGTAAGCTCAAGAAGTCCATTTACGGACTCAAACGAGAATCCGAGCTTGGAACCAATGTTTTGATCATGTTATAAAGTCTTATGGGTTTGATCAAAACGAGTTTGAAAGTTGTGTGTATAAAAAAGCGTGTCGGATCGCATTGGTATTCTTAGTACTATCGTAGATAACATTGTGATCATCGGGAACGATGTGAAGGTGTTATCGATCGTAAGGGCATGGCTTTCAAAAGCAGGTTTGATATGAAAGACTTAGGAAAGTCGGACATATCCTTGGGATCAAGATAACTTCGAGATTGCGAAAAGGATGATCGAGTTATCGCAAGTTTCATACATAGACCTTTGGTTTTTGAAACGATTCAAAGATGCAAGATTCCAAGAAAGGATTCGTACCTTTCGGACTTGGAATCCATCTATCCAAGAAAATGTTCCCTAAGACGAAAAGGAGATAGATGACATGAAAGGTATTACTTGTGCTTCGGTTTTTGTTTAAACCTTATGTATGCATTCTTTGTGTCACGAGACCGGATATCCGCTTACTGCGTAGGCATGGTAAAGATATCAAAGTAACCGAGGAAAGCGCATTGATCGACGATTAAAAACATTCGAAGTGTCCGAAAAGAACTCGGGATAGAATGTTGATTTATCGATCGATACTCCAATCCCCAACGGCTACACGGACTCGGATTTCCAATCGATTTAGATTCCGAAATTATCCGCCTCGCGGTTAGTGTGTTTCCATTTGGGAAGTGTAGCCATCATATGGACGAAGTGTGAAGCGAATGCATCACCGACCAACCATGGAAGTTTGGGTAAAGAGTCGCTTGAAGCAGGGAAAGAACCGATTGGGCTCTAGATCTTCTTAGTGGACTTGGATGGTGTTCTTACAATTTGTCTAGCAATATCTGCTAGGCGCTTGCAAATTCAAGAGAACCAAGAGTCCACGAGTCAAACAAACACATTAAAGGAAAGACATCTTATACGAGAAATCGTTAAGAGAGGAGATATAGATGTGGCAAAGATAGCGTCTGAGGAAAGCCTAGCAGATCTATTCACAAAGCGTCTGCCTCTGAATACATTCGAGAGACGTGTGAGTGGAATGGGTGTCAAGACCATTGCCAATCTGCTTTGAGTATAAGTGGGAGAAATTATTAGGTGACATTAGATGTCACGCGAGACATGTTGTAGTATACTTAAAAGCAGACTTTGAGTATAAGTGGGAGATTGTTGGGATTATACTGGAAAGTATGCTTTTACTTTGTATAATCGAAACTGAATTTCCAGACTTATTTACTGAAATAAATTGTTTATCACTGATGCTTTAAATATAATTGAATGTTACATATATTTACTGCATAACTGTTCAATAAATCGTACGTGTTACATTGTAGTTAATTTAGTGATACCAGATCACAGAAGATTAAATTAACAGTCCCTTGTAACTAAAAGTACGTCATTCACGATCTAGATGGAAATGAACAACCATCGCGAAAGGTTGAGGTGTAAGGCTCAGATTGGTTTGTCTTGACCAAGAGATTACACTAGTGCATGACCGATCGCATTTGAATAGGACCTACAGGAGGATAAATTCTTGACCCGAACAAGGAAGAATTAGACCTCGATGGTTCGTCGTTTCTTAACCTTCGTCCCCTTAAATAGGATCACGTGGGATTGGTAACTATTGCTTTGACTTATCATGGGTAAATAATCGGAGAGATTCAATACTTTTTATCTTGGGCAATATTATTGGTCACATGTGATTGCTAAGATTTAATCTGAAGAATCGTGTGCAAGTCTGCTTGCTTGATTTGCCCCCTTGGGAGGTTCATAAGTTTTATCATACCAAATCTTGCAAGTGGAATTAGTTTCCTGTATGGATAATAATGTTGAACCGTTCCTCGACCAAGGACAAAAGATATTAATTAACGAAAAGCTATTTGATGGCTTGAATTAATTAATGGGTTAGATAATCTTAAACACGGAAATAATGACCAGGAGCCATATTGACCGTAATATGGGTTAAGATGGATAGTCTGATATTAATTATGTAGTGGGATTAATTAATATTTATGGGCTTGAATTATATTGTGGCTCAATATTAGATATTCAAGATCCATTAGAAGGTCAAATCTTAATTCTCCTAAAGGCCCCCTGAGTAGCCCAACAAATAGTCCAATAACTGAAAAAGATGATTAAAATAAAATAAATATTGTTGCTTAATATTTCCTCTAAATTTTTGAAAATTATGGATAAAAGAGGGAGAAAGATTTTCTTTGAATTTTTTTATGGAATGAAGATATGTATTCTTGGAATACAAGATTATCTCATTAAATTCAAGAAATCTCCCACTTGGTTATCTATATAGAATATTTCGAAATTTTGAAAATATAGTGGGCAAGAAAGATTTTCTTGATTTTCTTGAAAAGATATTATGAAAGATATGTATTTCTTAAGAATATCTCATAAATTCAAGAAGATCCAAATTTTGGATTCTTGTAACACAAAATTTTCGAAAATCACCATAATAGAGGAGGTGGGATTTTTGTGGAATATTTTAATTATGGGAAAAAGAATATAAGGGATATATTCAAGATTTCTTGGTGACCAAGAAAAGTCTTTTCCCACATTGAAATATCACTAAAAATTTCGACCCACCCTCTCCTATAAATAGGGGATGATTAGTTCATTCCCAAGTACAATTCCATGTGCTGGAAATATTAGCAAATCCACAAAGGTGGTGCAACAAAGTTTATTTTTTTCCTTTTGTTAATTGTTAAAAAAGTGTCCTTCCAATCGGATAGTTGAAGCAAGGGCTAAGGGAATACTTGGGAAGTCCTTTTGGTTAGTCCATCCGACCAAAGTCAATTTGCCGTCCCGAGGTACGTTCACGAAACCCGTAGATTCCGCATGCGTAGGTTTTACGTGGCTTTTTTATATGCATGATATGTTGTTGCAATTATTATTTGAATTAATATAAGATTAATTCATGCTAGTAATAATTAATGAATTAAATTTGTATTTAAATATTCACCCGAATAGATCGGCAACTCATTCCCCAACAGAGCCATCTCGGAAGACCCGCTTTCATCTCGAGTAGGATCCCATCTAGCTCTCTCTCACGAGCCATCTCTCGAAGACCGCTTTCGTCTCGGCGGATCCCATCCGCTCTCTCCGACGAGCCACCCTCGAAGACCATTTTCCCACGGGCATAAAAAGACTTCAGATAATCTGGCCTCCCGGCACGAAAGCACGTAAAAAAAAAACTCGTCGACGGGCTCTCCCCAAGTACGAAAGACGTAAAAGACTTCGACTGGGCTCCCCACGAAAGACGTAAAAGACTCGTCTGATGGGGCTTCCCCGGCACGAAAGTAAAAGACTTCGTTCGACGGGCTTCCCGAAATACGAAAGCACGAAAAGACTCAGACGACGGGGCTCCTCAAGTCTCGAAAGCACGAAAAAGACTTCAGACGACGGGCTCTCAAGCACGAAAGACAAAAAAGACCAGACGACGGCTCCTCCCGGCACGAGAAAGACAAAGACTTCAGACGATGGGCCTCCGGCACGAAAGGACAAAAGACTCAGACGACGGGGCTCTCCCAATCGAGCACGTAAAAGACTTCATAACGGGCTCGCCTCAAGTACGAAAGTACAGACTAGATCGACGACGAGAGAAGGTAAGATCCCTCTACGCAGGGCTCATTCTCGAACGATCAAGATCTCATATGACTCGAAAGCAAGCTCAAGGCAAAACAATGCGATTTCGCAGATACAACAAAACATGAAATCTGGTCGATACATGAAACAAGATCAAGCTCAACAACGCCACGGCCGATCTTTGGGGGCTATTGTTGTGCTCGCGATATATCACACGCCGCCATCACCAGATTTATCACACGCCGCCGGGACCAATTATCACACGTCGCCGAGTCCCACCGAGACCACGTGATTTGTCGTGCTTACGCATATGTTTTGTCATGCTTTATGCACATGATTTGTCGTGCTTATTGATTTGTCGTGCTTAACGATTTGTCTTGCTTAACGATTTGTCGTGCTTATGATTTGTCATGCTGGTCCTCTTTATATAAAGGACCTCACCTTTCATTGTAAGGGGACTCTGGAATGTTTCCCTCATTCCACTTATATACCTACACCCACATTTCAGGGAAGAACTACGGTTTTTCCCGCAGTGTTCTTGTTCGATTAATCATTTTGTTTGTGAGTTGTTATCAATTAAGCCACATAATACTCTCCATAAAAAACGACTCGCAACAGAGTTCATGTTCATGATTCATGGTTCGAGAATGAAAAAAGAAATTGAAGTGAAATCATCCAAGTTCTAGTATGCGGTTAATCTAAATAAAAATTGAATCCAATTACACCGTGTGCAATTGATGTACATGGAGTATCACTCTTTGAGTAGAGTTAACACTTAACTCTGAGCTGTTTCTATTGAATAAATAATTAATAATAGGGCGTAATTCCTAGTAAATTTAGTATATGTATCTTTTTTGGTTGAAACTGACTATTTTAATAAAGTTTTTATTTTGATTTTTTATTGGTTGATTGATTCTATTAACATAATTGCAGGATTCACCAAATATTTTTTTCTAAAATTAATAATATGATTAGTTTCTATATTTGATTTTGTTGAATTGAAATTTTTAGTGTTTATATAGTTTGTTAATTTATTGAAATGTGTTTAGACTTCCTAGATTTTTAATTTATTTTTGAATGTTGAATGTTACAAATTAATAAACATAGCTACATTTATTTTGCAATATACTTTTATAATTTGAGTAATTTGAGGAATTAAGGATATTAACAAAAGTTGCGGATAATTTCATGATGACCTGGCATAAAACTTAGAGCCGGCAAATTAAGCCCAACCCGATGGGCCGACCCAACCAACCTGAAAGTAGGTATGTGTTGGAATGTAAAATTATAGGCCCAAAAAATTTGAGCCTATTTGGCCCGTGGGTCTATGGGATTGGGTCAATTTGACCCGTAGGCTAATGGGCGGCCCGATTGACTTGACATTCTAATTTTTTTAATAAATAATTTATTATTTTTACTAAGAATTAAATTTTGTATTTTATAAAATTGTGTTTTGTTGAAGAATTCGATCTAATTGGGACAAAAAACTATATAAATTTGGTTCATGATATGAACCGTGTTTTTAATTCATGACATTTAACTCTACTTACAGGATATATGGAGCATTTGAAAATCAATTTTTAAATTATGTGTTTCGATTCAACATAATCATTGTGCTTGAGAAAATATTCACTTCCCCTCAATTTCTTATATTATGATATTATCAAAGACCTCATATGTCTATTATAATAATTTTTTATGCTAATTCTTGTTTTTAAAAAATTAAATTTAGTTCACATATATTTATTTAATAAAAAAAAAAAAATTTGGACAATGGCCAAACTGGCCGATCAGGCTGGGCTCAATTTGCTAGTTGTACCATTTTCTGACTATTTTCAATTGGATTAATTCTTTAGTCTGGAAAGGTCAAACGTGCAGAAAAATCGGAAATGGAAGATGGGTTTATTATGAGTAGTCATTGAGTCACCTGCAGATTACATCAAGGTTCCACAATCCACTATATTGAGTTTTTTCCTTTAATATCAGAAAACAAATTTACATACATCTTAACCCTAAATCAAATAGGAATGTTACATGAAGCAATTTCATTTCTAGCACGGCACAGAAACAAGAAATCCCTCATTCTACAGAAGAAACATATACAACGGAACGCACAAAAGGGCTGCAAATAGGCACACAGAAAAGCAGCACTCACATTGTAACAAGCAACAAAGGCTAGACGAGCCATCAGGGCCAATTGTTTATTGCTTTCTCAATTATACTTCTTCACTATCGTTTTGACTGCCATTTTTAAGTATGTTGAACTTGCAGAGAGGACAGGTGGAATTTATGTGCAGCCACTTGTCTATGCAGGCTGAGTGGAAATGGTGGCGACACGGGAGTTCACGCAGTTCGACTCCATCGTCGTAGGCACAAAGGCAAATACAACATTCCTGCAATCACAGTGTCAAAGATAGTAACTTAATAGATGCACATAGTTGTTGTATGGAATAATTGTGGATAAATTAATTGCACATACAGCATCTTCAATTGGAAGAACATGCTCCGTGGGGGAATCAGTGTCACACTCGGTCATTATTCCTCCAAATGATTCTTGAATATCGCCATTTTGCTTCTCAAAGTCCCCAATTTTACGGAATTTGAATCTAGGTAGTCTATCAATGTCTTCCTTAGTAGCTCCTTCCTGTAAAATAATGTCAACAGCACAAATTTCTCATCCATCAGTTTGTTGGTCTAAAGATATACAACCAGTGAGACGGGAATGAATTATTTATATAGAGAAATTAAACTAAATAATTCATCTCTATTCAGTCAGCCTAATTTAAATCGCCCACTCCTAAATTTTGGTATAATATAAAGGCATTCAAGTGCTCGAGAAAGAAAATCTTTCCCACTCTGTTCAGAGTTTTGGGATGAGTAAAAATGTCACTTTTTGTGTAAAATTACAAGTATGCACCTGAAGCTTCCTGTATACAACTCATCCATGGAGGCAAATTGCTCATTACAACCAATTATAGGAGATAAATATTGGTGAGAATGACAATCCAACAAAAACATTTCAAGGAAAATAAAATATAAGTGACCAAAGGGCAGCAGCCTCGTTAATGGTGAACTTAAGTTCTGTCAAGTTTTATAGCAACTCTCGATGAAAACCCACTGATAAAACAGCTTAAATATACATCTTCCGTTAAGATAGAAAACCAGGGAAAACCCTGTGAATTACCAACGAGTGCATAACCTTTTGGTTCTTTTCAGTTTTCTTTCAGAGCCTTCTTTATTATTGCATTAAAGTAGAACTTGAATGGAACAATTAGCAATCACCAGATTCCTAAATTTTATATCGAGAACTACCTGATCTGCAACTGCATATAAAATAGCAATAATACATGGTAGACAGCAGCAAACAGCGATTCCAATGATACACGCCACAGCAACACAGATGACAACGAAGAACACATCAAATGCCAAAAATGTAATGCAAAGCCTGCAAAATATATCCTCAATAGGTAATACATAAAAGGAAACAAAAAGTACAATAATAGCAGCACAAATAGGCATAATTTGGACGAACCAATAAAGCTGTGGTGCTTCGGTGGTCAGATTTGGGCCACCAGCAGATACCCAATAGAACCCTATTATCCACCAAATGAATGAGAACATAGTATTTGCGGACTCCAGATGTTTGGTAACACTGCCCAAAAAATAGATAGCCATATATCATCACCATTATCAAAATTCCCTACCTTTTAACATGATATATCATACATTCTGTCAAAAAGTAAAAAAAGGATATACATCATACATGCACTCCATTCTCACCATATATTCAGAAGTTTTGGATAAAGGCCAAAATTAAGAAAACATGGAGATAATAATAGAATGTAAAACTCTAAAATGGAAAGAGAAAAAGAAAATATAATTATGAGGCAATTTAGGTATTCAGCTTCTGGAAATATTAGTTAAATAATTAAGGATAGTTTTAGTTACCATAGGAAAAGAGGAATACAGGGAAAAATTACTTTTCTAGGGCACTATCAAACCAAAGCAGAATCATTTTTTAAACACGTTTATTTAGTGTTATAGAGGCCTGGAAATCACGTAATTTGCAAGAAAAATAGTACATTAGAACCAGCAGACTATTCCGTGCCCAACCCTTTCGTATTACAATCATCCTTTGACCAATTATACTAAGAAAAGGTGCTGCAAGACGAACATCACATGCAATTGCAACCCCAAGGATGCATAATTAGAAGAAAGGTAAACTCTGGCGCCTACCCACGTCAGAAGGTAAAACAAATTCAGTGTAACAACTGAATGAATATCTTCTCCAAAGGAGCACATTGAACAATTTTCGGAAACAGATAGGATTTCGTTATCTCTGACTGGAAGTATCCAAGCCTTAAGAAAGTAGATGCACTGTCGTTTATCAGCATATAGTTCAGTTACAAAACTTTGTAGCCATTTGAAAGACAGCTTTTCCGAACAAAAAAAGTTCATGCTCCATCTCAACTGTATAGTCACCACAGAATTGAGACATGGAAGATACTACATCAACAATCTTAATTGATACATGTATTCTCTCATTCCAGTTACAGAACTCTGCAACACAGATATAACTACACCTCTAAACTGAATTCCTATTCATTATTCCCTATTCTTTAGGCAAAAGAAATAAATTTGATCCTTCATTTTCTAGAAAATAAATTGCAATGAAATACTTCCTCCCATATTAGATTCGTGATCTCAATTTAGCTTATTAGATATGCACTAAGATATTTGTATCATCCTAATTCTACAAGAGAAAAAGTTACCTAGTTTCATCATCACTTCCCCTGCGCTCGGAAGCAAATCCCCCCGATTCCATTTCATCACTCCCGGAGCTCGAATTCGAGTAATTCTGGGAATACCTAATTTGTCCCCTTTCACTCCCTTCTAAATCCCCCCTCTGAGAATACCTTTTCCTGTACTCCACCCAAACGCAGACCATATGCAGCACGCACTGCAGCGCGTACCCAACAATCCACAGCCTAAGCGACATCGACGGCCTCTCGCGGCGGCTCATAATCAGCACAGACGCCGATACAATTACAAAGGCGAGGTTCCATACAAGGTCCAATATCACTATCGGCTTCGAGTAAGCCCAATCGCTCTGCCGTTCCTCGATTTGCTCCGCCGCGGCTTCCCGGACGCGGACGGAGGGCTCGCGCATCGACCGGCCGCGGCTGCTGGCGCTGCGGAGGAACCGGGCGGCGCCGCGGAGGATGGGCGGCCGCCCCAGGAAGCGGGACCGCGTGCGGGGGATCTGGTCGCCGAGGAGCGGCGTATTGTCGACGGCGGCGGTGGGGGACGACGGGCTGTCGTTGTTTGACGACATCGTTTTGGTGGAGGAATTATTCCCAAGTCTGGCTCTTTTGTTATTTTGATGTGCAGAATGATGGCCGGTGATTGGTGAATCCCCGCCCTCTTTCTTTCAAGATTGGGGGTTGATCCGACGGTGGAGGTTAGACGATAGAAATGCGTGGGGAAATATGGATCAGGTTTTGTAATAAATAAATTGAAAATCGGGTTTTTCGTGCAATGTTTATTACTGTGTCTTGGGGAAAAAGATAATGTCGGAAAATGATTAAAATCTAAATCGTTTTTTCATGATATGGATTTTATCGTGTCTTGGGGAAAAACAAAACGAAAATGGTTTCGCCTTCTTTTCTTTTTTTTTTCCATGTCTTTTTGTGTTAAAATATAGAGTCAAGTGGAATATGTAAATAAATGTCCGGTTACAACTTGGGCTTATTATTTAAAAGCCCATTTAGAAGTCGGAACAACCCAAAAACAACTGGGTTGGGCCTTGAAATTAATATAAGAATAAAAGGAGGGAATTTTGTATAATAATTAATAAGGATGTACAAAAATTTCAAACTTAAAACCATCCAGTTTCTCAGTTTGTAAGCTTCGGAGATATCTGGAATCAAGAATTTTCCTATATGAGCAACAATACATCATCAATTAACTGTTCGATCAGGAGAAAGGATGGTTTAGAAGATTCATATGGGACTCTAAGCATTCAATTGAACCTCGTATCCTGTAATTGATGATTTTTCCGTTTATTGACTAGATGAAAGGCGCGGAAGCAAGGACTGGGTTATGTGCAAGATTGTTTCTTTACGCGTGTGTAGAAATTTTTGCACGCAAACAAGTAGAAAAGCATCACTGATTGATACAAATAAGCATTTGGGCGAGCTTTTAAAATTGGGTCGAATTGATGTTGCTAGGAAAGTGTTTGATGAAATGCCTCAAAGGGATGAATTTACATGGAACACAATAGTAGCTGGGTATGGGAATGCTTGGAGGCTTTCTGAAGCTAGGCAACTGTTTGATAAGGCTCCAAGAAAGAGTGCGATCACTTGGTCTTCACTTGTTTCTGGGTACTGCAATGCGGGTTTTGAAATGGAAAGTTTTCAGTTGTTTTATGAAATGCAGCATGAGGGATTTAAGCCTAGTCATTTTACATTAGGAAGTCTATTAAGGCTGTGTTCTATAAAGGGCCTCCTCTCGAGAGGTGAACAAATTCATGGTTATGCAATAAAGACTTGTTATGTTACAGATGTTTTTGTGGTTACTAGTCTTATTGATGTGTATGCAAAATGTTTGCGAATTGTGGAAGCAGAATATCTCTTTGAAAGTATGCCTAATGGGAAAAATCATGTAACTTGGACTGCATTGATTAACGGGTATTCACTTAATGGAGATGCCGTGGGAGCAATTCAGTGTTTCAGGAGCATGAGGGTAGAAGGGGTTGGAGCTAATCAGTATACATTTCCAGGAGTGTTGGTGGCTTGTACAGCTATTTATGATATTGGATTTGGGAAGCAGGTTCATTGTTGTATTGTTCATGGTGGCTTTAGTGCTAATGTTTTCGTTCGTAGTGCATTGGTCGACATGTACACGAAATGTGGGGACCTGACCAGTGGTTGGAGAGCGGTTGAGTCGATGGAAGTTGATGATGTGATTTCTTGGAATGCCATGATTGTCGGGTGTGTGAGACAGGGTTCTCCGGAGCGAGCATTATCTTTATTTAGAATGATGCATGCAAAAGATTTGGAACTTGATGAATTTACATATCCCTCTGTCTTAAACTCCGTTGCTTTGATGAAGGATGCGACTAATGGTAAGAATATCCACTCTTTGGTTATTAAATCTGGCTTTGAGGGCTATACACCTGTGTGCAATGCCCTCATTGATATGTATGCTAAGCTGAATGACTTGGATTCTGCATTTAAACAGTTTGATCTTTTGGTGGAAAGGGATGTGATCTCCTGGACTTCTCTTATCACTGGCTGTGCCCATAATGGCTTCCATGAAGCGGCTCTTAAGCTGTTTTCTGAAATGAGGAGAGGAATTGAATCTGATCACATTGTTACCTCCACTGTTTTGAGTTCTTGTGCAGAGTTGGCTTTGCTAGATTTAGGGCAACAAGCTCATGCAAATTCCATTAAATCTGGGCTAGACGGATCATTATCAGTCGATAACTCCCTTGCATCATTTTATGCACGTTGTGGGTGTTTAGAAGAAGCCATAAAGGTATTCAACTCTATGAGAACACGAAATGTGATCTCTTGGACTGCTTTGATTGTTGGTTATGCCCAAAACGGTGAAGGGACAAAGTCCCTTCAATTATACGATGAAATGATAGCATCTGGTGTAAAACCTGATTTCATAACTTTTATAGGGTTGCTATTCGCGTGCAGCCACACGGGTCTCATTGAATGTGGACGCTACTACTTTGAATCAATGGAAAAAAATTACGGGATTACACCGGGTCCTGATCATTATGCCTGTATGATTGATCTTTTGGGTAGATCAGGGAAGATTCAGGAGGCAGAGGAGTTGTTGAACAAAATGAATGTAGTTCCTGATTCAACTGTATGGAAGTCATTGCTTTCTGCTTGTAGAAAACACGGGAATATCGATCTAGCAAAGAGAGCATCAACGGCTCTGATTGAGTTGGAACCCCATGACCCCGTCCCGTATGTTATGTTATCAAACACTTATTCTGCAATTGGAAAGTGGGAAGAAGCTGCTTCTGTTAGAAGGTTGATGAAAACACGGGGGTAGGGAAAGAACCGGGGCGTAGTTGGATGGGAATAAACGGAAAAGTTGAGACGTTCACGTCTGAAGATAGGATGCATCCAGAGGCGGATGCGATTTTCTTGAAAGTTGATGAAATAGTGAAGATGATCACAGCAGCTGGATATGTTCCTGATATGAGCTTTGCTCTTCATGATATCAATGAAGAGGGCAAGGTTCATGGTCTTGCTTATCACAGTGAGAAGTTGGCTGTGGCTTTTGGATTGCTCCGCCTTCCAAACGGAGCTCCAATTCGTATATATAAGAATATACGGGTTTGTGGCGATTGCCATACTGCTATGAAGTTTATATCTCAGGTTTATCGACGCCATATTGTTCTTAGAGATTCAAATCGGTTTCATCATTTTAACCAAGGGACATGTTCTTGTGACGATTACTGGTAAAGGTTCAAGATTTGCTCAGTTTAAAATGTAAAATGATAGTAATTCTGTTTTATTAATATTTGAAATTGCAGTGGAAATTTTCGATCTAATGAAAGCAAGAGTTGGAACAAGAACGTGGAAGCCTCGTTTCCTATTACCAGAAAAACAACCAACCCAAATGAAGATAAGTTTAAATTATAACCCTCCAGTTTGTTCACAGCAAACTTTTATATCTAAAAATCTATTTTAAAAAGTATAGAATCTGTTGAAACTATATAATATTTTTCCCCCATAAAATTTGGTCCTCCACTTGATCCAACAAATGCAACAACTTCCACTAGCTAACGTTTTTCATTAATTAACTGTTTGATGGAGAGAAGACGAGGTTGAGATGGCCTCTAAGCATCCAAAATTCTTCAAAATCCATGTATTAGGCAAACTATAAAATTCACTTCTTGGCATGGTCTGGGATGAGCCGTTTTAGCAGATCAGAAGGCATGCCGTCCAATTCTGGGAGATATTATGGCATATATAGTAAGGAATTGTCGGATGGAAAAAAAAAGGATTGAAGAAATGATACTGTTTGCTTACCTTCAGCAGAAAAGTCGAATAGCGGAGGTAATGCTCGCCCATTGGGTAAGCATGCATTAGGTTCTCTCAAGTCATCGAAGAATGGGTGTGCACAAGCCTCTAACTGAAAAATTATTACAAGACAACAGTAATTAAAGAATGTCAAACCATAGAAAATATGATACAGGGCTTTGAAGAATGCTCATTAAATTTCAGCCATTTCTATTAAGAACAGAACCAACATTACAAGTAAATCTGTTGAATACTATATATATAGATCCAATGCTTCAGCTGGCATTTTCCTGTGAAATACCTGGAGAAATAACATCAATTTAAATCTCTATTTCTCATCTTTTTTTTTTCTTTTTATATGTTTCTTGCTTTCTTGAGTTCTCAACAAACCTTGTGCCATGGGTGGGCTTTAATCTGAGGAAACTTGAATTCACTATAATTTGGATTCATGCACTTGATTTCCTCTCTAGTTGGCGTCCCCAAAACCTGACATCCAAATAAAATAAAAATGTCAACTTAGAAAAGAACGTGCCTGCAGAAAGACTTGTATGTTAGATATAAAAAGAATATGAGTTTATGTTATGCACCTTAATTATCTCAACGAGCTGATCGACACTGCTTTCACCAGGAAACAGAGGCTGCATGCATTTGAGAGTGTGAGAACTATGTTTCATTAAAGAATTTATTTATTGTCATTCACCTACCTGTCCTAAAAGCAGCTCGGCCATAACACAACCAACAGACCACATATCAATAGCAGTTGTGTATTCTGTAGCTCCAAATATAAGCTCTGGAGCCCTGTAATACCGAGAGCAAATGTACGAAATATTTGGTTCACCAGGTACCTGCAGCAAACAACAAATCTCCTCAGTGATTAAGATATCATAGGATTTAATCAAGAATTTACAGGGAGAAAGGAAAATGTAAGATATAATATTAAACATACCAACACCTTTGCGCTCCCCAAATCGCAAAGCTTAAGCTGATGTGTGTGAGGATTTACCTGCAGAGAGTATAAACCTTTATGATCCAAAATAAAATATATAACATGATAAAACACAAATGATTTGTAAATCAAAGAAAAGCCCAAAAGGGTGGGGGATAAAGGCGAAAAAAGTAGAGCAATCAAGTAGAATCATAACATAAGCACAATATGATTTAACTTTTGACAAGATATAGAGAGACGAAAAAAGTCAAAAACACTTCAACGTTTGAATATATAGTTAGAAGATTCTGAAATAAAAGTTATGAAAAATGACAAATAGCACAAAAAAAGAAGAAAAGAAAGGTATTTTGGGAAAATGTATATAAAATCATACCAGCAGATTCTGTGGTTTAATGTCCCGATGGCATACACCAATAACTCTATGCATATAATTTAACGCACGGAAGATCTGCAATTCAGAATCAAACAACACATGCAACAGTTCAGTTAAGAAACAAAAGCCTAAAATGTGAAGTGCTAAAAGAGTTAACTCAGTTGATCAAAGAATTATATACCTGGTATATATAAAGTTGCACGTACAAAATAGGCATGCACTGATTTGCTCTGCTATAGTGCCTTGAAGCCCTGTAAACAGTTTCAGATACATACTCCAGAACAAGATTAAGGTACACCTCATTCTTATCAGTAGTAGAATAGAAATAATGCTTCAGCTGAACGATATTAGGATGGTTAAGTAAACGCATCATCTGGAGCTCCCGATTCTTATATCTCCTATCCTGGAGCACCTTCTTTATAGCAACAGATTCACCTGTTTCAAGACATTTAGCCTGCCCATAGAAAAGAAAAGGAACATCCATCAAACTTTCTTCCTTCATACCCACAGGCTAAATCCGTTACTCAAAACACAAGCAAATGCATCGGTTTTTTCTCTTACAATACCTGGTATACAACTCCAAATGAACCAGTTCCAACCACACGCTCTGCCATATAAGACATCGTCTGTAATGAATAAGAAGGCATTAGACACAATTCTCTTAAATTTGTGCACAGAAAACAAAAAGGCCATCAAAGGATAAACCAATAACCTGTTTTGGTTGTCCATTTCGGCCACCAATGGAAGTTACAATTATCTGACCAGTTTCGGTTCCATTGCCACTGACCACAGTTGGCTCCATATCCTGGTAAAATCACAGATGAAATTTACTTATTTTTTGTCTTCCTAGTCATATGAAAATACCAAAGCAACACCGAGGTTGGAACCGGGATTAAATCTGATGCAAACCTTAACATTAGTCTCATGATCATCAGTTGCATCCACTTTAATCTTCATTTCTTTCATTTCTTTAGAAAGCTCAGGTACATCTGATGTATTTGATACCACTCCTGTGGAGTCGGATTCCATTGGTGCCAGTGGCTCCGAAGCTCTCATACATTGTTCATCTATATCCATGTCGCATGAAGCTCTTTGGTCAGTTTCTTGATCCACCGTCGCCCTTTTAATGCTAGAATCCCCACCCTGCAATAGATAGATCAAAATTTAGAATGTCCATATTCATCTTTCATAAGATATTATGTTTCCCTTTGCATGAAAATTCAGCATATGTTAATGCACTTTGAAAGATAATTCAAGAGAGCATTCCCAAGATTAATTCAAGCCCCTCACTCGTCTGAGACTTCACCAACTTATAAAATAATGAGCAACAGAAATCCAGCATAAAGATACATAGCTGATTATAACAACTTCAAGAGTTATAAATTTGAAGGAATGAGATGATCTTACACCTTTGCTCAAAAGAAAATTGCTAAATTAAAACTCGATTCAGTTGTTAAAATAGACATTACAAAACTCTCAAGACTAGATACAATCAATACAACTAATAAGAGCTTCTTTTTCAGATACCACACTGAAATGCAGCCACAAAAATACATCACGACTCATATGACACGAATACAAACTTAATATTACTATCATTAAAAGCAACATCTGGCTTCATCGTTGAATGAAATCTTGAATGTGAAAGGTAAACAATTGCAGGTCACTGAATTAATGTGCCAACAGATCACATATACAGATTAAAAATGAGATATTCTAACAACCATTGCATGGTTGAAAGAAATCCTTCTCATAGAAATACCTTAAAATATATGTATTCAATGAAAGCACCCACAATCCCCCCACCCACCAAACCACAACCCCACCACCACCAAATAAAAAGGTGGCAAAATAGATGCAGGTTCGGTTTGACAGATTCAACACAAATGTTAACTCTACTAATTGCCAATATTTTCTACAAGTTTCTAACAAAATCCCACATAAATATATAAACCATGTAAACTAATTCGAACTTTGGTTTTCTCCGATTAATATCATATTTTTATAAACATTATAATAACATCTCATTTCCAAAAAAGGCACCAACGAGAAATCAAAGCGCATCAATTGCTGTTACTTTTAAAAAAAATATATATATATATATCAACCATTGAAACCTAATCTCAGATCACAGTGATACAAAAAATTGAAATAGCCAACAATCAAGAAAATTGAAGGAAAATTACAGGATCTGAAACGGACGACCGCCCCGAAGCAATGCTCTTCAGCCGACGCATCATATTCATTAAACTATCAACGTCACCAACCAAAGAATAATACAAATCAAATTCCCAAATTGGAAATTTTTAAAAAACCCTTTCCCCCTTTTCCTTAATTAAACTCTTGAATCCAAACAAGGACAAACCAGAATAAGGAATAAATAAAATTAATCCTTCCTTAATTAAACAATGAGATTAGACACAGAAAAGGAAAAAGGAGATTTCGATATCGATTCACCCCCTCCTCTCTCTCTTCTCCTGCTATTGAAACAGAACAAAGAAGAGAGAGATAGAAAGAGGAAAATCCAATTCAAGAAAAACTAAAAATGAATTCCAAGAAAATGAAAGAGAAAGAAAAAAAAATCTCCTCTTTCTTTTAACAAATCTCTTTTGGCCTTCCAGTCAAAGCTTCAAAGCCTAATCATTATTTGTCCCGACCCACCATTTCTTTTTCCTTGATTTCGTGCCTACGGTCAGAGATTCATTTTGAACCGTTGATTCTTCATCATAATGATCTGACGGCGTAGGGAGATGGGAAATTTTATTAGGTGTGAATGAAGCGGAATATTCGGGGTATTGTATTAAGTTTAACGTGTAAGAAAAAAAAGAAGAAATTTGACTGGTCGTTTGCTTTATTGCTAAAATCGCGACCTTTGAATTTTTGAATTCAGTGATGAATCTTTATTTGTCTTTAATTAATTACTTGTCTTAAAAAAATTGGGTGTTAATTCATCTCTGTAATTACTTATCTTTAACTATACTAACTAGTATAAATACAAAAAATTGGTTGAAAGTTGAAAAATTTACTAGAATTAAAAATTAAAAAAATTGTTACTATATTGTAAAGCTGTTAAAATATTAAACTTTTGTACAGTTAACTTAAAAATAAAACAACATGCAACGACTTTTTTTTTTGACCGGAAGTATGAATCCATTTTTGCTTATGTGCAGGGATTTTTGAATACATGACTCAATACTTCTCAAATCTTTAAAATTTTCAATTATTCAAAACGTGACAACTACTATCAAGCTAGGGAATTATATAAAAAATTATGATTACATGCGGATTCAATAGTTTAATCTCATTTGATTCTAATTAATTGATGTTTTTATTACAGAATAATTTATTTTAACTATAACTCAACGTTACTTTCTGGATTATATTCATTGAGGTAAGAAAAATACTTTTCAATGTGGGTATTTATTCAGTTTCATCCTTTATTCCACATTCTAAAATTCTGAGTATTTGTAACTACACATTTTCTAATTCTTGCCAAAAATTCTCCCTCCACGCCGTTTCAATTTTTTTTAGAATTTTTAATATTTTTTATTTTTAAAATTTAAAATTTTAATATTTAGATAATTTTAATTAAATATTACATATTATATTTTATATGCCTCTTAAAATTTCTCAATACATTAAAGTTGAAAAGTTGTTATTAAAAAAAAATAAATATGAAAAAAAATGTAAAAATATATTAAAATTGTATATTATATATTTTTTATATTTTAATTTTTTTATTAAAAAGGTGTGTTAAATAATTTTAAACGTTAATTAAAGTGGAACCAGTGGAGTAAACTTCTTAATATTATATTGACCCAATTGCTAAGAGCTGTCATCAGTTTGCAAAATTCCAGGTTCTAAAATTCCATTTTTGTAACTAAACAATTTCCACTTTGATTAAAGAAGTTAGAATCCAAGGGAAATACTATTCTAATCCTCCCTCCACGCTGTTTAAATTTTTTAGAAATTTTATATTTTGTTTCAAAATAATTGGCATTTTGTATTTACCTAATATAATTAAATATTAGATTCATTTTGTATGCCTCTTATTTATTTGTCAATACACTAACTATGTAAAAGTAAACAAAAGAGCAATCAAATCATATTATATATTTTCTATTATTTCATTCCTTTATTAATCTGTGTTAAATAATTTTAAACGTTAATTAAAGTGGAATCAGTGGATTTAACTTCTTAAAATTATAAAAGATTCTAGAATAAAACCACTCATAATATTTTAAGATAAAAAAAATAATTTTATTTTGAAATTTTTGAAAAAACAAAAAAAAATAGTTAAAAAGATTTTCCAAAATTTCAAAACAATTCCCAAAATTTCAACAAAATTTCACAAATTTTGAGTGCGCTTTTTTAATTTTTAAACTAGCATGATTTAAAATTTTTAAACGCATTTTTTTTTAAATTTTATCCTACCCAAACTTTTTATTCCACTTTTTATTAGTTAAAATTATTTATAAACACCAAAATTAAATTTCATTTTATAAAAAAAAGGATTTTCCCAAAATGTAACTTTGTTCTAAACAAAAAAAAAAAAACTAAGAATCCAAAAAAAATGAGATATTATCCTTTGGTATAAATTATATCTTTTTAATCACTTTAAGGTCCAAATGAGTGATAAAATAAACTATAATTTTTCCACACTCCCCCAACCCTAAATAACAAACCTCTTTTAAATCAAACGTTCCTCAGTAAAAAGTTAAAATTAGTAGGCTAATGTAAACCTTAACTCCATAAACCCTAAAATTTTTAACAACATATTAATTTATAAAATTATGTATATAAGATAAAAACCAGCCCCCAGCGCGTAACAACAGGCTCCCACCACCAATTGATTCTAAAATGTTAAAAGCGGCGTCTACCCCATCCCGTCGCCGCGCGTAAACACCGCAGTATCTCCATATATGATTATCCAACAATTATTAATTAAATTGCCGCCGCCTATACGAAACCATCACGTCTACTAAATTTTTAAATATGATATCAAAATCTAATAAAAAAATAAACCGTTAAAATCATATAATCAAAATTTCCCCCGCGAAATAATTAAAATTCATATTCAAGATGGAAATTTTATTTTCGCAAGTCAAAACCTAGTATAGTTAAATTTATTTTAATAAAAAAACAAAATATTTGATGGGCCAATTGCATTAAAAAATTGATTTAAAAATTTGAATTAATGGATTTTTTTTTTCAAAAATTCTGAAATCAAACTGATGCGGGCGAGCGGCGGTTCCGGCTTCTGGTGGGTGGTTTTTTTTTTTTTTATAAATTTCTGAAATCATGCTGATGTTTTTTATGTTTTAATGATGGTGATTTTCGTGTACTTTTTTGAATTTCAGGAATAAAAAAGGCTGAATAAATTTAAAATTATATTTATTCTAGTTAATCTGAATTTTGGTGATGTGAATTTATTGTATTTGATTCAAGAAATTTGAGGTGGCGATCGAACATCTTTTCACCATTTTTTAAAAATTAACGGACAAATCTTGTGTAAATTTCAGAATGAACGCAAGCAATCTATTTAACATCTGGTTCATACATTGATGCATTTTTTTACTATACCATTATTGGAATGCAAAGAGCATAATGTAATTTCAAAAAAATGGATTTTGTTCTAACTTGGTTAATTTTTAATGGGACATGATGACACGCCGAGGAATGAATTACTATTTAATGGCTTTTTTCCATACCTTTTTTTTTGAATATGTTAATCTCATTGATGAAGAGGATAAAAATTTTTGGAGATTGTAATTGTAGGTTTAAGATATGATTTTTTCATATGAATTTTTCTGTAATTTTTCAGTAATTGTAATTGTAATTTTTGTAATTTTTCAATTTGAATAATTTTAGATATGTAAAAAATTTTAATTTTCTAAAATTTTTATATAAAATTTTCAAGTTGTAATATTTTTTTTTATTGGATTTTTGTGAATGTGTAATTTTGTATAAAACAAAATTTTTATTGTGTTTTTTGTAACATAAAGATGAATATTAGAAAATAAAAAGTATGTTAGTTATTTTTTAAAGATAATTTTGAATTCTAAGAAAATTTCCGGGTAATATAGTTGGATGTAATAAAAAAAATTATCTTTACGGTCACATTGGTTTGGATCTCTAAGTCATCCACTTTTCTATGTTTAGTAAAGTTGAAATTTATATATGTATATTGGGCACGATGAGTGACTCTCATCCTTATATCAATCACAAACGTATGTATTTCAATGGAGGAAAACACAAGCATCATTGAACATTCTTAAAACACAAGCATCATTGAACATTCTTGTAGAACTTTTTTTTTTTTCCATGAAAATTTATGCAGTGTTTCGAATTCTATTAAGGGGATGTGTGCAGTTACAAAAGACATGGACAAGGGTAATTTTGACATTTTATTTGTGCATTAAAATTAAAAAATGAAGGAGTGGTGTATTTCCTAACATTTGGGGTGCTAGTACCCTGCGCCTTTGCAAAGCCTAGTAGCTCAGCCCATATATCCAGTAGCACATCCTTTTAAATTACCCAATATTTAAGCCCAATTGTTTGGGCCATAGCTCATCTGTCCTACAAAGGCCCAGTTTACTAAATGATAGTTTTTAGCCCAATGTCTTTTATTGGGTTAAACTTGGGCTGGTAGATTTGATGAAAAATATATTTAAATGGATTTATTGGCTCAGTTTATATATGGAGTATTGTTATTCAGAAAGTAAATATTGTATGATAATTTATCGACGAAAAGTGGCTATGCAATTTCTTTTTTTGAAAACGTCTGTCCTAAACATCGCGTTCATAAAATGTAATTAAAAAAACACTGAAAATTTACATTCTCATATATCATTATAATTGATTTAAATAATACCAAATAAAACAATTTTTCTTTTTTTTGTGTATCGAAAGACCAATCCAAATTAAATTAACTCATTTTTTGCAGAAATAAAAATGAAGTTGTTTATTAATTTAACTTTTTTCAATTTTATTTAGTTTATTAATTACCAAAACTTTGTCAAAGAGACATAAAAGAAGGAAAATATTTTTGAAACAGAGCTCCCACCTTTGTGGATTTATTTATAAATGCACATTTTATACTTCCATCAAAGACATTGGGTCAATATCTCAATATGGATAAAAAATTAAGCATTAATACGGAATTAAGTTTTAAAACTATCGAAATCTAAAAACTAATGTTTGAGACATGCAAAAAGACAAAAAAAATTTTATTTTCTATGTGGTGGTTATTTTTACATTTTATGGGGTGGTGTTAATTTAAAATTAAATTGACGAATGACAGCTATATCGACAATTCCTAATAGCTCAGACATATATCCAGTAAAAAAATTTTTATTCCTCAATATTTTAAGTTTTTATCTTGGGGTATTTGGTCTATCCTACTCTTGCCAGGTTGTTAAATGATAGTTTTAGAACGAAAATATTTTTAAATAAAACTTCCTCTTCTGATCTTGGTGAAAATATATTTAAAAATTATATTTTGGTTCCGAGTTATGTGTGATTTTATATGAAGTCATCATTATTATTTGTTAACAACCAATAATGGATGACAAAAAATTCGAAAAAAATGTGCAAAAATAAATGGTCCTCCTTTTGTGATGGTTGCAATTTTATCGTTTTCAAAATTTAAATAATATCACACAAAACTTTGATAAGTACATAAAAAACAAATTAATTATTTAAAAAGCTATTCCTCTGATTTTTTTTCAAAAAAAAAGACATGTTCATAATACTGAAGTCATCAGTCATCACAAGTCATGCCCATTGACCAAACCTTACATACTGATTAAATTTTATCAATTCATCAACTATTAAAACGAAATGCATAATAAGTTGGTGGCTAATTACGTAATAATTAATATGTACATAATATTTTATTTTAATAAACAAGTAGGTATCAATAAAACGTGTTCATAATATAAAATTTATACTATTAAATTTATAATTAATTAAAATTATAATATTTATAAATTAATATCATTATATTTATAAATTAATATCATAACATTAAATTATTTATTTATTAATTTATAAATGTAAAGTTACACATTAGACTTATTATTGTGATACATTATAGACCACAGATAATCCCCACTTCATTCTTCAAATTTCTCTCTCTCACGCACAAACACGCAGAATAAGGTCCACTTCAATTAATACAAGTTAATGCTACCTAGATTTCATAAAACGCTACTCTTTAATTGTCTCAACTCTTTTCTTCACCCTATTTTTCAAAGAGAGAGATTCATTCTCTTCTGACTTTTCTTTCTTTTCTGGAATCTGGACAAGTTTTCACTTTTCTTCTCCCTAAATTTAAGTTTCATTTTTCCACCATGCCCTTTGTGTTTGTAACTAGGAAAAGTGAAGCATAGTTATGTGATGGAGAAAGAAAGAGAGGCTGTCCAAAAAATATTTGTATCATATCGAAAAATAGTGTGAATATTTGACTTAATACCCCACTTCATTCCTCGAATTTCTCTCTCTCTCACTTATTTTTAAACATCTTATGTTTATAACTTATAAGTTATATTTTAAGAAATTTTATAAAATATAATTTTAAGTAAATTTTTATAATAAGTTAAAATTTTTCTGACTAATACAACTTATAAGTTCTTTAATAATTTTTTTATTTTTTTTAATATAATTTTTATATATAATTTTTTTTTTTAAATATTTTTTTTTTCTGATTTTTTTAAAAAAAAAAATTTCGAAAATAATTTTTTTCTGAATTTTTTTTTCTGAAATTTTGTTTTTACGAAAATAATTTTTTTTCTGAATTTTTTTTTTGATTTTTTTTTCAAAAAATATATTTTTCCAGAAAATAATTTTTTTTTAATTTTTTTCCAGAAAAATTATATTTTTTTTCAAAAATATATTTTTCCAGGAAATATTTTTTTTTCAATTTTTTTTCCAGAAAATAAATTATTTTTTTGAAAATACTTTTTTTTTTTTAAAAATATATTTTCCCAGATTTTTTTTTTCAAAATTTTTTCCCATAAATTAATTTTTTTTTTCTTTTTTTTTTTTTAAATAAAAAAAAATGATTTGTTTATTTGTATTGAGGTGATATTTCCATAGCATGGTGGTTGAGGATGGGTTGAAATAGGATACTGACAGATATAATTTTTGAAAATGTTGGGATATCCCAACTTATATTTTTTTGTGTCGGATAAACTCCCAAGAGCCCAAATTTAATTTTATAAGATGTTAGCCCATTTTATTTTACCAAACAAAAAATAATAAATATATTTTTTTATCAGTAAAGAAGTGTATAATATATATTGTTTTGTTTTTTAATCTTGCAATAACAAATCATTTAATAACCCTTATTAATTAATTGAATTTTTAACGATAAATTATTATTATTATTATTTTCCTTTATATATATTCAATTAACACCTTATATTTTTTTTTTGAAGACGTCCAATTTGGATTAAGAAGTCGTAGTTTTGAGATAATTCCAAGAAAAAATCAACATTTTCAGTTCAGACCATGTTTCGTGACTATCATGCATGAGAAGATGAAGACCCATCCATTATTAGAGTTCTACAATTATCTTTATTGACTATTGAAGCAAATTGAGTATAACATGGCATGAAAATCTGAATAAATCAAAATTGTACCAAGTCAAAATAGGTCTGCATCACTCATCCCCTTATAACATTTCGTATTTTAAAAAATTATAAGATTATATATTTTTAATAAATAATTCAAATTGTTATAACTGATGCGAGAAAGATATAAAAACGATCAATAAATCGACACCGAATTTTTATGCGGTGTGGTTCACAAACAATTTTACACGGTGAGGTTCACAAATGGTTTACTAACAATTTGTTAGTTAATAATTAATGGATTTTGTCGTAAAACAATAAATAGGGTACTATAATTCAAGGAAACTCATTTAAATTTTAGTTCATAGAATGAGAAAATAAATTCTACGTTTTTAAAAATCTTAAAGTCCAATTAAATAAGCCTATTAACTCAAATCAAAAGGTTTGAAATTCTGAGGCCCAAATAAATTATCTAAAATTAAATGTTTGTCAAGTGATGTCTACTAGGATCCAATTAAGATATACTACTATTTTTCTATTCAATATCTATTTCTAAGATTTCTTAAAAAACATTAGAAAATTCTTTCCCTTTTGATCACAATTTGATGTGAGACAAAACAAAATTATTTTATTTTAACATATTCTTTGTTTTTGACAGAATTATTTTAGCATAATCTCAATACAAACAGTTTAAAAGAATAACATATCCATCTGGATAAACTCGTGTTTTAATATGTTACGGAGTTAAAAACATTTTTTACCACGTAATTTTTCCTTTTCAATAAATGATCTCAAAATAATAAAAATCTTCATTTTATTAAAGTAATTTTATAAATTTCTCAATTTATGTCCAATTTATTTTTTGTCAAACGTCGTTATAATTAACATATGTCTTTAGATGATTTCCAAAAGGTAAAAGATACTGGATATAATTAAAAATGAACAAAACATGATGTTGTTTTGCAAAAAATGAACATAAGTTTAATAACGTACAAAATTAGACTAAATTGAAAATTATAACTATCTTAATATAATTTTAAAAAAGATGAAAATTACGAGTCCAAAAATATTTTTAACTTATTTTTTGGACCTTATAAAAGAGGAGTATTTTTTTTTTCTCTTCTCCTGGTTTTTTAAGAAAACAATTCTACATGCAATTTTTTATTTTTTATTTATTTTTATTTCTTGTTCGTAAAATTGTTAAAATAATTAGAAAAAATTAGAAATTAATATATATCGAGTTAGTATATAGGTAGGTAAGATACGTTTAATTTGGATTCGTATCCAATCGATCTGATATTGCACTGCTAATAAATTAATTTGTCTAAAAATTATTTCCGGAATCTTATGATGTAAATTCTCAAATTTAACCTAGTCCATTGCATTTGTACTGTGTGATAATATGAACACACCAATCCATTATTAAAACAAGTGATTGATTGATTTATTATTGGAAGTATTAAGGGGGTCATAGTGTTCACACACAGTGAATGATGAAAGTACACACAGTGAATGTGTCAAAGGCTTAAAAATAGTGGTCCTTCTTCATATTGAATTATTGCAAAAAAAATTATGAAACGACAACGCTGAATGTGAATTGTAAGACTTACAATGGAAAAGGAAAGCTCCTAATATATGAACAATTTGGAGGAATTTTTTTTAAACAAACATAAAAAGGCCAATGTTTACAGTTTACCCACACCCCTTTTGTCCTCTTTAAATTTACTAATTTCATTCATATTATTGAAACATTGACAAAAATAAAAATATCAATTCCAGTTCAATTATCAATGGATGGTTCTAGCTTTGAAAGGGACCTCTCTTTTCTCTCTTTTTTTCCAACTTTTAACCTTTTATGCCCTTAACTGTGGAAGTCGTCAAAACCATACTATCGAATAAAGACGCCATGAGCTTTTTTGCAGGGGTCTTAAAATTTTTATGACCATATCTTTTATTTATTTTGAATAATTATCTAGTAGTTTATATTTACATTTGTGTAGATATATTATGAAATGTAAAATTAGTTTTATACATATAAAAAAAAATTGTGGATTATATACTGTAAAATTTATTTGCCATAAAATTGGTTTTATAAAAAAGAATAATTTAGTCCTTAAATAAAATGGATTATCTACAATTTGTCCATAAAAAAAAATTTAGTCCTTTAATAGAAATAAACAAATTTTTGTCTAAAAATATCACAAAATTTAGTATTTTTGCCAAATTGAAAAAAAATAGTCCTGTAATTTTTTTTTTTCATCAATCAATCATTTTATTTTCATTACAAATCATTTTATTTTATATAATTTAAAAAATTCCATAAATAAAATTATATTTGTAATTTTTTATTTTGGTCACATTATAAAATTTTGTACACCAATCTAATTTGAATTGTCTTTTTCAAGGAAGAAAAAACCTCAATCAATTTCATGTTTTGTTTACACTTTTTGTTTAAAATGAATCGAAAATTCAAAATCACAATTTTATTTATTATCGTGGTAATTTCGGATAATTTACGTTGAGAGAGTCATTAAAACTTATACTATTGTCTTCCTTTCATTGAACACGTAATTTCAATATTTTTTCGTTATTTTGTGTAATATAATTTTTTTAAGTCATTTTCCGTCAAAATTTTCAATTTTTTTAAAAAATACTAAAATTAAAACCAAAAAATAAAAAATTGATAAAATAAAAATATAAAGAACCATTTATGAATTTGGGCAAAATCACATAACCATTTGTGATTTTTTTCTCAACAAATTACATACAAAACAAATTATCTACACATTTTTTATTTTCGTAGACAAACAAATTAATTGCACAAATAATTTCATAGGCAATTACATTTTTGTAAATAATTATATTTGTAATTTAGAAATGATTATGTGAATATAAAATTTTGTAAGCAAGTTGTAGACTACTCACCATTTTACATTTTGGGATAGTAAACTAAATTTTTTTAATGAAAATTCAAAGAGTACAATATACTGGAAAATTCCCTTTTTAATCTCTATATTTCAGAGTCTGATATTTATTTTTAAAATAGATCAATTATCACTTCTAATATCTTTTATAATGTAAGTCTCACCCTTTAGTTATAACTACTAATACATTTGTTTAAATATAAATTATACTCTTCAATATCACGAGTAACACTCTTTCTATAATAATAAGTCATATTCTTCAATATTTCTATAATAATAAGTCATACCCTTCAGTTATCACGACTAATATTTTAAAAAAAATATAAGTTATATCTTTAATTAATTTTACGATTTTTTTGTGAAAAATTTGTTCATCCTATATAACACATCTAATTTCTAATTTTATAGTATTTATATTATTAAAAGTATAATTATTTAAATATTATGTAATTATGATAATAAACAAAATAATTTTAATTTGACGATATGATTTGAAGTATTATGTGAACTTTATGCTATATACACATTTATTGTTATTTAAATTTTATAAACAAAATGTTAATTTTTATAAATAATAATGCATGTATGGTGCACAATATTCACATAATACCTTCTCCTTACTAAAACATCGATTTTTCTTATTTCCTATTTCCTAAGAAGCTGGAGGGCGTGAGGGCTTCAACGGGAGACTAGTGGAACACTAGCAGACTTGAAAATTGCAATGCATTAAATGTTCTCTCACCCAACAAACTCCATCCCTCATTTAATGCTCAGGCACCAAACCTATCATTTTCAAATCCAAAAAATATTCTTTTTTTTTAAATAAAAAATTAACAAAAATACTTTATAATAATACAAAATAATTTTACCCTTTATGACACATTTATCAGTAAATGCCATGGAAAATTTAATAACATAAGATAATTGTGTGTAAAAAAAATTGGTATTATAGTACAAAAAAATATCATTTCGTTTCGAAATATAAGAAATTGTATATACTGAAATTCAGGGATGTAAAAATCGCCATAGGAATCATTCGATATTGACAAAATATTGGAAAAATCGTTTTTAAAAAGTCATTTTTAAATTTTTTTTTTAAAGATCAACACTCAATAATAAAAAAACCGCTAAGACGGCGACTAGGCAACCAAAATTCGTCCGCATAACGACTTCGATTTCTGCGACCTCACGATTTAATACCGAACTTAAATGGCATGGATATATACATCATATATATAAATAATGGTATATATATATATATAATATATGGTATATATATATAAATTATATAAATATATATATTTTACCGACGGACATGAAACAATGGTAATACCGAATACATGGGGTACTATTACATAAAATAATATAAAATCTATAAATTAATACATTTCCAAATAAATTTAAAAATATTAATTTTAGAGAGGTATTCAATTAATCATTTAAAAATAATAATTTATTAATTTAAAGAATAATTACAGATTCATTTAATTTAAATTATATTTAAAAATCTGTAAAAGGCCCAAAAATTTAAATTCAATTATATAGATATATTAATTTCATTATTAAAACACTAGGAACTTGAATCATCTTATTTAATGTCAATCATCTTTAATTCATAAGGATTTATTTTCTGAATTTGGGCAAAGGATGTTAATTGCTATGAATGATAATTTTTTGTGAGAAATTGTTTATACTATTATTGAAAATCCAATTTAGGATTAACTCGATTTGATGTCATTATTTGTTAGAACCTTCGAAATTTAAGTAAAAGCAAAATAACACCCAGTAGACATTATTCCTATGTTTGCATGTTATATTTTCAAACACCTCCGTTACATTCATATTGCTTCAAACATTTTGAATTTTAAAAATAAACATAAACATTATTGATAATATATGAGATTCATTTTGATTTTTCATTTTGAATAGAAAACAATCAACAATAGAATATATTTTTATAAGTTTCTTAAGAATATCTTTATAATTTTAAACTAGCAAAAAAATTTATAAACTAATAAGGCAAAGTTTAATATGTTGATGAGACCCTTGTATTATATAGGAGTCTTAAAAAAATTATTATCATATTAATTTATCGAAATTATTAATTTACACTTGGGGCCCAAATCGGGACCGGAGAAAAATATTATTTTAGAGAGGTTATTAATTTATTGATTATTAATTTATAGAGGTTATACTATACTAACATATAATTTGAAATTGTTCATTTGTTTTTTAAAATATAAGATATATTAAAAAAATTAATGTACTTACAGTTATCATACCAAAAATTCCCATGGCACAACACCGTAACGAAAAAATTCAATCATTTGACAAGTGCATGGATGTAAAAATTGGTATAGATGGTCGTTGCCTATCCGATTTTGACAAAATCGATGACAAATCATTTTTGTCAGAAATAACAATTTTTTGGATCTAACATAAAATTTGAAATGGTTAATTTTTTTTTTAATTTTTTAAAACCAACATACATTAGTAGAAAAGAAAAAATCAAATTTAAAACATTATACAATAGAGTCGGGAAAAATCAATCATTTGATAAGTGCATGGATGTAAAAAAGTTAGATAAAATTTTGATAAATTTGGTTACAAATCTATTTCCAATTAATTCTTTTTAGATAATTTATGAATAAAATTTTTAAACCAACATTCAATAATATTTGATAATTAAATTTAATTATTATAATTAGATTTATAAGTATTTTATTTCTAATTTTTTGAAAATACATTAAATCTATTTCCAATTAATTCTAATACTTTATGTTAATTTTTAAATTATTAAGTTTTTTCGTATTGAATATTGATATTTGATAATTAATTAATTATTTAATTAGATTTATATTAATTTTATTTGTAATTTTTTAAAAATAAAATTAAAAAAATGTCGAACTGTCTATGCGCCAAATAAGTATATAAAAAATTTAAATATATTTCTCACCCTTGGTGAGACTTGTAAGACGATCTCAAACTATATCTTCCCAAAATTAAATATAAAGAATTAAACTTGCTGAAATCAAACATTAATTGAAAATCAAATCCAAATGACAATAATCTTGAAATAAATAAACGCAAATGTTACTAGTCAAAAAACACCCAAAATGGCATAACAAACTGTCTTGTTACCTACTTGAGCAAACTCAAGGGTACTACTCCTGAGTCAATACCCGAACCACCACCCTTGTGTTGTGCTAAGAGCTGAGATCGCCGCTGCCACCACCGCAATGACGCCGGAGCTCTCACCTCCCACCACCACACAAGGGTTGTTTAACAGCGGTTCGTTCTTGACTCACCCCCTCAATAGTTGAGTCATCTTACCTCAAGTAGAAATACATCATCAAAATTACATCAAACCCCTCGAACCGCTAATTAATTCCCTTTTCACCCTATGCAAAATAACACACACGGTACGGAAACAAACCTTAGTCATGTAAAAAAAAAAAAAAAAAGCAAAAGCAAACGGGCCCCACAGCCGCAATCAGCTCTCGCAATTGAGGGCGCCCTTGATTTTTTGAAGGGTGCATGATATGAGATTATTGACAGTCTCCACCGATTCTACTGTGAGATTGGCCGTAGGGAGACTATTCACCAAGATTTGGAATGCCACCGTCAAAAGCGACCCACTGACACGGTGGGCAGGCCCACCATTTCCAGTAGGCCCATTACTGGTAGGCCCGCTGGATCCCGGCCCATCCGGTACGATCGAGAATCCCGAGGGGAGCAGCGCCACGTAGGCAGAATCTCCACCGTTCATCACCACGTGCATTGCCGGGTTATCAACCGGCGCGTACACCACAAGCGACCCCGCCGCGTCTATGCATGTCTCCTGAAGTATCAGCATGCTACTCTGATTCGAGTTCACGGCCTGTGATGGAAATTACAAAAGTAGCCCTGGTCAGCAAATGCATCGGTACAGTAAAAAGATCATACGTCGTCAGTTTCATCACATGGCTAGCTGAGTCAACCCAGAAAGGTTATCTCTCAGGAAAAGGTTGATGTCAAAAAGTAAGGGTCAATGGAATTGACTTTTGTTTATTTAATAATATATCTACAATATAATAATTCAGTGGCTGAAAATGGGATACACCAAAATGGATCAGACTCCAATGGGTTGTCCTTTGAGATAATTCCAAATTCCACAATTGTCTTAGCTAATCATATCATTCCTATACATTACAAAGAACTGATTCGCCAAGATTTTATGGGCACATGCGTCATTTTAACCATTTCGTGCTCATATCATTTTCATAAATTTGTTCATTCGCATACTATTCCACGAGGTGCACCCTTTGTCCATAACTTGATGTATATATATAGGTAAATTGTCAATTGGCATTCAATTAAAAAAAAAAAAATAAATAATATAAGATGACTTACACTAGCGCGTAGGAGAGAGACACAGTTGCCATGATCCTGGCCTTTGGCAATGTGGGACATCTCTTGCATGGGCCCACCGTTGGATAGGATATCCCACTCGCTTCTCAACCGTTCATCCCGGAGGAAATCGAAGAGGCGCTGAGGAGACACCGGAAGCCAGACGGAGGTGGCGGCGCTCAGCACGATCCCCGGCGGCTCACCGGGGTCATCGATGCTCTTGCGGGTCATCACCTGCACATCCTCGTCCACATTGTCCGTTCGGAGTTTGTTCCATTTATGAACGGAGGAAGAGCACACGCCGGAGCAGAAGTTGTTGGTCATGCGTTGGGCCAATTTCAGCATGCTCCGCCGTCCACCCGCGGTTATCGCCGCTGCATGTGTAAAATTTTATTAACTGCTCCTATTAATTTAATTTCATCACGAGATATGAATGACCATAAGGGGTTGAGTTTTTTTTACCGCTGTGATCCCTAGGTGGGACGGTGGTTGACATGAGGATAGCAAGGCACTCGCACTGCCGTTGGAGGGCGGCGATCCACCGTTGAGCACCGAAGCCCATGCCGGAGCTGATCAACGGCCGGTACAGCTGGTGGACTGCGCTCTCATCGTATTCTACATGTTCGACCCATGTAACCTACACATTTTAAATACAAATTAAATTTATATAATCAAGAAAGAATTATAATTCTTATATAAGTTATATTTATGAAATTAATTTCCGTAAAAAAAAAATATTTATGAAATTAATTAAGGGTACAAAAATATAGAGACCCACATTCACAGAAGTTTAACCCCACATTTACAATAATGGTCAAGTACAATAATAAGAGACAATGTGTAACATATCTAGGCTATACTCGGCTCCATTTTATCATTGACTAAATGGTCTTTGATTGAGCAGAAAAACAAACACATCATGAGGCTGGAACCAGGTAATATACAGTCGTATGGTATAAAAATATAGGGAGATTAGATTGGAATAGAAACATCAAATACTTTGTTTTATTCTTCCCAAGTTTGATCACACGCATTTACCACTAAATCATATGGAAATTAATGTGTCCCAAGGAGCAAAAATAGGAGTAATAGAGGCTTCCATTCATTAATTTAATCCCTCGACTGCCACGCCCTTTCTCATTTCAATATAATTATATATTAATCTCATATTAACCAAATCCCGTTTCTTAAAATATCGTTTTGTGGCACGAGAAGCATCTTGTCGACTAATATTAAAATCTCTAGCTAGGAAGCTTCATTTTCTTGATTCTCGAATTAGCAAGTACCATGTTGTTCTGATTTTGTTATATAGTGATAATTACTAGCTAAACCAAGTATAATTAACTATAAACTCCTTGATTAAGGAAAAATAAATCCACTCAAATTTCGGAGCTTGTGTTCTTTTCAAAAATTAAATGTCCTCAACTAAGTTTGAAGGTGGTGCAGTTGCTTCAACAAACCCACATTTAACACAAAGGGGTGGTGGGATACACCCACCGGTAGAGTGACAATAAATGTGAAGAAATCTTTAATTTACCTTGCAATAGCCATTTGGCATATCTTGCACCACACACCCGGAGGGCAGTTTCCGGGAATTGGGAAACGGCGTCCCTCCCGAAACTCCTGATTGTGTCGATGGAAACATCGACCACCGCCCAAACGCCCTCCGCGTGCTGCTTGCAGAACCGGAGGAAATTAACCTCCCGAACCGGCACCAACGGTGACAGGACTTGTAAAGCAGCATTCATCTAAACAAAATTGTCAATTAATTATTAATACTTGTGAAGCATAATTAAGACCTAATTATAATGTAGGAGTAATTAATTAATTAATTACCAGTTGAAGTGCACCATTCCTTGTTCCTCCCATACCACTCGAAATGACATCAGTGGTAGAGGTTCTGGCAATTGTACAAGGAAACATCTCCGCCCATTTGTTCTACCAAAACACAAATTAACCTTAATTAAGCTCAATTAATCCGAAATTAATTAAGCAATTAAATTAACTCACTGAGTCCATGAGCGTCTCAACAAGTGCCAAACTGTTGATTATGACGACGCCGGTCTCTCTGGAAGCCTCAGTCGCAAATCCATTAGGCTTCATCCCAATACAAGGAGGGAACATTCTAGAATATTCCTCCAGATTCATCATCTCCCTCCCCCTATCCAAGCTCCTACCCCAAAGCGGCTCATCAGTCTGCGCCACTTTCACCAGCTCATCCATGGCGGCCAAAGCCAGCTCCAGATACATAGATCTCTCAAATGACCGTTCCATCGGATTCGGATTGTTCATACTCATACCCCCTTTCGGAATCGCCACTCCGAATTCACTCATCCCTCCGAATTCGTTACCCCCTACTCCGAGCTCCAAGCTCGAATTAGGCATGGGCGCCGAGAGAGACGAAATTGGACGCCCTAGAAACTTCCCCGCAAGTGCGCACACGCGATCCAGCTCGTCTTTCAGCCGCGCGTTGTCGATTCGGAGGTGCTGCTCCTCGAGGGAAACTTCGCCGATGACGGCGGGGCCGCCGCAGTTGGTGCACATAGGGTTGCGCATCGCCTCCCTTATCGACATGTTTTCGGCGCGGAGCTTGTCGTTCTCCTGTCGAAGTATTGAATTCTCGTGGCGCTCGATTTGCGTCTGATAGGTAAAACATTTATGTCAATTTAATTTGGGGGAAACAAAAAATTGGGGGAAGTAATTATTAATTTTAGGTTATTTACCTTCATCTGTGTTCTTCGATTTTGGAACCAGAATTTAACTTGCCTTGTTTCCAAACAAAGCCTTCTGCTGAGCTCCAGTCTTTGTTTCTCATCAGGGTGAGGGCACTCCTTGAACAAACTAAATTAAAACACCAAAATTAATCAATCATTTCTGAATCAAATTAAAAGGGGGTTTCAGTTTCTTCAAAAAAATAAAAAATCACATACGCCTCAAGTTCCTGGATTTGCTGCGGAGTGTGTCGGTGGTATCTCTTTTTTCTTGGAGGCTTATCAGAAGCATCTTGATCATCGCCGGAAGCGCCATCCATGTTATCACTCCCAGATCTACTTTCATGTTCTTCATCTCTGCTTCTTCTTGCACCAACATTGCTCAATTCGATGTTTTCTCCGTTTCTCGCCATTTCTCCTTGCCCCTCCATGCTCGTTTGCTGCCAACAAATTAAAAATAAATAAAAAATTAATCTACATATCATATATGTATGTATGTATGTATAGATATGTTAATTACGAGAGCTAGAGAGAGGCCGGGGGAGTTGAAGATGGATTTGTTGTTGAGGGGTTGCGGCACGAGGCGGGGCGGGGCGATTGCGCCCGTCGGCATGTTGGTAATGGCGTCGGTGTTGCTGTAAGGGAGGTCTGTAACAATTCTTGCGCAAGAATTGTTATCAAGGAAATTCCCAAAATTCATGAAATAAAAGATGCCTTTTTAAAAAAAAAAAAAATCTAAATATGAAATCTGTCTCTTGAAAAAAGGTCTCAACTTGATGGAATCTGCTGTGTGTGTGTGTATGTGTATGGGTGTGTGATATATATGTTGGAAAAAAAAAAAAATTAGAGAGGGAGAAGAGACACAAGGCCCAAATCCAAATGTCTCTCAAACTGCCTCTCTAAAATGGATTGTTTATAGTGAGAGAAAGAAAGAGAAAGAAGGCAAGCTAAAAACCCTTTTGATGCTTTGCTCCTCCTTCTCTAACCCTCTCTACACTCCTATATCAAAATCTCAAACTCACTCGAAAGTACAAAAATGAAAGAAAAAAAAAAAATCAATCTTTTTTTTTCAAATGTGAAGATGGTGGTGGTGATGGGAAAAGGGGGCTACAGCTGACAAAAGATGGGGGTGAAAAAACTTTTCAAGAAAAACCTAGTTTGGAGGACTTTTCTTGCTTTTCAGTTATCTCAATATCTGCATGCTTGACTTGCAAAAAGCTACCTCTCATGTCCAACAAAAGCAGAAAAACAAGAGAGAGAGAGAGAGAGAGAGAGAAAGGGAGAGAGAGTGGGGGAAAAAAGGGGTTTTTTTGTATTTTTTGTAGGTGTGAGTGTGAGGTGAGAAGAAAACAAGTAAAGAACAGTAGGAGAGAGAGGAAAAAGGCCAAAGTGAAGATAATAGTTACTATGTGGAGTCTTGGAAACCCACACATATATATGTACCAGCAAATAGGGTTGGGTTGACTATTTCACACACACGCGCACACACACATTACATGTTTTCATTCAAAAAAAAAAGTAATACTCCAAAAAAATTTGCCCAAACTTTATGGCATGAATATTAAAAAAAATTGTAATGAGTTGAGGGTAATGTAATAAGTATATAAATAAAATAAATAAATTAAATGGATTGAGTGTATATGTGAGCTCAAAAAATAATGGAATTTTGTGTAAATATTTGAATGTTGTGATAATAAAATTTAATATGGAGTTTTCTTTTTTGATGTGCAATTTTTTAGTGGGACGTCTTTAAAAAAAAAAAATTGAATAAATTTTTTGGGACGGAGGGTGTAATAATAATTATTGTGTATGGTTGCATCATATAATTAATATAAAAGAGTGTTGTTTTTATAATAGGCAAAAAAACATTTATGAACTTGAGTTTGTGTAAGTTTTTTTTTTTAATTATTATTGTTGTTCATACATACTATTATAATTGTGCTTACGAAATGTATATTTTTTATACACATAATACATTTCACAGAAGGTCTACTCATTATAATATGATCTCTTGTGATATCGTCTAAAAATAATTAAGACCCTATAAGATTTCGATTTTAAATATATATTTTTATTTTGGGAATTAAAAAATACTAATGAATAGTGGCATGTTTTCATGTTTTAATATTTTAACAAAGTGAAATGTAATTTTATGCAAATTAATTTTTTTTTCTATTATTTAATGTGATTGTAATGATTAGATGATTGAACAGTATTATATATAAAAGTATAAGAAAAATGGGTGTATCATATAACGATGAATAGTTACGAATAGGTAAGAGTGTTTAGGTTCATCAAAAGTATGTAAAAGAAACACGTGTATCATATAATCAACATTAAAGACCCACCCATCGCTTGTTACATAGTGAAATGTTTTTAAAACTATTTAAATGAATGACACGTAAACAATGTAATCATAAAGCAACCATTTTTTAAATATTTAATAGTATAAAATTTTTGTTATTAAAAATATAATATTTTTTTCATATATTAATTTAAAACGGATATTTTTTCCCGACATAAAAAACTCATCAATAATTAAATTTGAATTTATCTCTATTTTTATCCAAATATATTTTAATAGATTGGTTCGTTCATTTATTCGAAAATATATCCCTAATTATAAATTTTATTTATTTAAAATTAAGTCATATCAATTTTTTTAATTTTTTTAATATTAATTTTTTAAAACGTTGAATTCAAATATCCAATTTTACTTTTATGCAAATTAATTTTTTCTCCCTTTTTCATTTTCATTTTTAATAATAAAAAAAAAATTTTCCTTTTCAAACCCGGACGTTCAAGCTAAAATTTGAATAAATTTTATCATTATCACAATATATAACAACTAAAAAATAAATTATTTGGGACATATTCCCGATGATTCCTTTCAAAAGAAAATGATAATTTACAAATGATTGAGAAAACAATGTAGATATTTAATTTATATCACTGAACAAGTTGAATATGGTTCTATTTTTTTTTCTATCAAATTATATATTTAATTTAATAATTAAATTTATTCCATAGACCTGCTTTTAGTATAGATTATATATCTTGGTGGTTTAATTTTAAATTAGATTTTCAATTAATATAAAATAAAAAATTTTAATTTTGAGATATATTTTTATTACTAGTATTGATTTTTTTTTTTTTTGTAGTATTTTATATTTATCCTAAATATATAAATGATTTTTAACACATATTTGGGGTTTCAAGAAATAAATATGATGTAATCTTTGATTGAAACACGTTCTTCTTTTCTAAAACACAATATTTAGTGTTGATTGCTTTATTCATGCGCTTTGGGTATAATAACATTAATATGTTTCAACCATTGTTTGTTACACAATGAAACGTCTTTTAATACACTATTTAAACGAATGACACTTAAACAATGTAATCATAAAAAAATCATGCGATGATATACTATAATAGTATAAAATATTTGTTATAAAAAATGTTATGATTTTTCTGCGGAACATGTGTGTTGATGTTAAAATACATAAATTATGTATAATTATATTCCCGCAAAGATGGTTACATTTTTTTGTTTTTTATTTATCCTAAATTATAATCTTTTCAATATTAAAAATGTGTAAATTATTTTAAAATACTTTGATTAATGTATATTGAAATTAAAATTGTGATTTTTGTATTTAATAAATAAAAGTAGATTATAATTTTATAGATAAAATTCAAATTTTCAATAGTAACAAATAATATTTTATTGATTGTAATAAACAATATTTTATTGATTTGTGTAAAATTCAAATTGAAATTATTTTTGGTTGGACTGAGTGGTGTATATGCACCTAGATACGCTGCACCATGCATGTTTCTTTCCATATGCAGATTATGTGTCTAGCTATGATGATATTAATTACATCAATATCTCATGTAATAATTTATTGGCTTATTGAATTTAATATTCTTAACCAAATTCTCATGGCCTTGGTAATAAGTGACAATTATAAGCAATGCAATTTGAGAAAGTCTTGTACAATCTATGTTCGTTATCATTTATCAAATTTATCCATCAATACAAATTAATTTTTTATTAATTAGAGATACTGAAGGAAAAGAAAAAGATAATTTTTTTATTAATATTAACAAAGTGATAAATAATTATGATCATCATCTTAAATGAAATCGGACAGATAATAACCAATGAAGATAAGATGAAACCATTTCACAGTGATCCGTGAGATAAAGTTCCATTAAGTATTTTTTGCTTATATTTAGAACTATTGATTCTTTCGAGTTGACTTTTAAATAAAATCGTGTTCGTTTCATGAACTAAGATTTGTGAGGCAACCTCAACACTTTTTTTGACGTGAAACTAATATCTAAGCATAAAACCTTCGAGGATAAAACCTTTGAGGATTGACCTAGAGGTATAGGTTTGAAATTTAGAAGTGTGTTCATCTTTAGGTCTTAATTTCGAACTTCTTTAGGTGCGATTAACTCTGGAGATGAGTTAGTTCATACAGAGCTTAGATCTGACTTGAAGTGGGATCCCACTAATGGATGGTGAATTCTGATCCCCGAATTAGTCGATCCTTGGACCGGATACGGAGTTATAAAAAAAAAAACTAATATCTAGCATAATAAATGAATTTCTCCATTTTTTCAGTGATCCTTCTACCATATATATATAAATGAAATTTCCCATTTTATTTATATCATGGGACATTTTAAAATAAGAATTGTTTTGTTAATTAAAGTAGTATGTACTTGATTTGAACGGTTTTGATGTGGAACTTATTTTATAAAAGTTCAACTCAGTATAAAAATAATTTGTGTTGGATGTCAAGTTTCTTAAAAAAATTCACATTAGTACTATTGAGTTTTGATTTGGATTTCTCAAAACAGAAGCTCCACACAAGTTATTTGTACATAATAACATGTATACATAATTGTAATGATACATAATTGAATATTATTGGATTTCCTATATAGTTTGATTTCAGCATTAAATAAGACAGCTCACTTATAAATGGAATAAACAATATTATTGCAAAAGTACAAAAGTGATGGGAAATTGTTCATAGTATTTTATAATGATTTAAAAAATCATATAATAACGAAAAATGAATCATGTATAGGGTCCGATACGCAACTTTAGGTCTACTAGGCCTCTAGCATATTACCCAACCTAGCTATGGGGGCCGAATAATTATCTACATAATTAAATTAAACTTGGCCTAACATTTAAATTTGGTCAAATTAATTACTAGTAATAAATATTTAGTACTACAAGGTTAGTAGGAGAGTAGGAGAATGACTAATCAATCCCCAACATTTACGTACCCAAATATTTGTAAAATCTAAGAATTAAAACTATAATTAAAAGAAAATCACCCTAAAAGAATAATAATAGTAGGAAATAATTTAAGAATTTAGGCTCATTAAGCTTTTAACTAAAGTATTAATTTGTCCATGTTTCTTTTATTATCATTTTCAAGCTACAGCTAAAAATAAAACTTGAACTTGAGACTTTGTTCAAAGTGAAATATGCATCTATAGGAAATAATACAAAACTGTAAAAGGATTTAAAATAGACAAGTTGAACTAAATTATACATGTAAAAATAAAAATTGAAATATTGTTTCTTGGGTTTAATTTATTTAGTAATGCTCAAAAAATGGCAGTGGATTCCATTTGCTAATAATAAAAAAAAAGTGTGAGCATTAGGGAAATGAATAGAAAGATTCATGTTTGGTTTTTAGTCGAGGGATTATTAAATGGATCTCTATAATATTTAACATATAATAGCAACATGCAACAACATATATTATTCAATATGAAAAATAAGTAACAAGAATCGATCTTTTAAAATCACATAATTGCAATGATGGGCAGGTGTGTTAATTAACCAGGGTTATTTAATAAAAACTTGCATCATTTAAGGATGTAAATAACCTATGACAATTTTAATTATTTATTGGCATTGATTATTGCATCTTAATTTTACTGCATAAATATTACTCAATAACTTGATTTAAGATCCTAGAAACACATTGAATAATTACACGTTTTATAGACAGGAAGAGTATATAAATTTCTCATTATATAAAGAATCTAATCTACATATTGACCTACTTGCAATATTTATTGTTTTTATTATGCAATATTTATTGTGCACTATTTTTTTTATTATGCAATATTTATTGTTTTTATTGAATAGTATTAGTTTTTTTTTTTTTTTTTGAAAACATTGAATAGTATTAGTTCTGCACTAGTTGTACGGTTCAACTTATGCACCCGAGTATTACTCTTAGATCGGACTCTAAGCTTGGTTAATTAATTGTTTATGTTAAATTTAATTAATCATTAAGCATAAATGAAAATAAACAAAATATCAAATACACTTTATCAACTACGTATGTTAGTACAGAGTCGATTAATTTACGCCCTTTAAAGGCAGTAGCTAGTAGGTGCCTATAAATAATTTCATCAAATGCTATTTACTCATAATTATTAGTTATGAATCATGAATGTGATCATAATGAAGTTGTAATTTCTGTCCCCTTTGAACTAACCCACCATAATATCCAAAGTGTTTTAATTCAAACATTAAGAAAATGAAGAATTGGAAAATAAATAAATTAATCTGGAGCGTTTTATAATTATTGTGAATATTCTGAAAATCTTATTCATTTTCAATTAATTCCATTAATTCATGAGGCTTTTAAAGGGCATTTAAAAAAGTAATTAAAGAATGAAAAATTAAACAGAATGTATGCCAAAGAATAATTAAATGGATTTTTTTCGAGAAAAAAATCCATTTGAATACTTAATAATATTGAATGTACGAATGAAATTCAAATCAATCAATGTTAATATTTGAATGACAATAAAATACAGTAGTTTTACAAATACGAAACGAATACAATAAAATTTGTTTTGATTCGGTTTGTTCATATCCCTAATAACCAGTTTCTTTAACCATATTTTCTTTGACAAGATAAACTATAAATGCTAATGTGTTCTTAATAAATCATGAGTTGTCTCCCATGAATCAGGTGGTTCATGTATATATTATGAACTTGAATGATTTGACTTATTTCACTCATTCCAATACATTTTTCTAACTCATTAAACTTGACATGTATTATACCTTAGATATGTTCAAATCCATGAATTAAAAACATGAACCAGGTCTATACAATTTTTTGTTATAAATTATATTCTTGTTCATCCCACTAAACAATCGTATGTACTCAACCTTTTTTTTTTAGCTCGATATCTTGCCCAAAGATCAACTAATTCGGGGGACCAGAATCCACCGTCCACTAGGAGGGCCCGTTCAGTATGTACTCAACCTTAAAAAACACATACATGAAAATTTAACGCGTTACTTTTTTTATTCCTCAAACACACATATTCACTAATTTTGATCAGATTATTTCAGGAAAAAGTTAGTATACTCCATACAGTGGTCCTCAAAAGATAATAATTATTGCTCAAATTAGGAACTTCATTTTTACAAGAGACTGTGTAAAAAAATAAAACATATAGCAGCAGAATTATGTTGCTAATGAATCCCGAGGAGCCAAGTTATTAAGACGATGCTAAAAAGACACGTTTTCTCGTAATTGTTTCAGTTAGTGATGATCCAACATTTTTAAAACATTGAAGTTGTCGACTACTTTTGGACCAACATATTGTTGTTCGTTCTACCAAAAATGATCGAGCATCGAAATTAGGGTAAGTTTCTTATTTTGTATCCCACCCATTCGAAGCACCATGCTTAAATTCTATGTTTAGAGGTGGGGGCTGTGTGGATTCAATGTGTAGATCCTGTTGAAACCATGTGTGAGAGATTAAGAAATAAAGAGCATCATAACTTATCATTAAATATAAAGTGCTTTTTAATGTAGTCCCAACTACTTTCGTTTTGCAGTCGCAAAGACTGCATAAATCTGATGCTTCAATCTTTATAGTAAACATATTATGCGAAGAAATAATTTTTTTTTACAATTTTCATGTATATATCGAAAATGTAGGATTTTAGTTAGTAGTGTAACGTTTTGAAGTTCCAACTTAGACACGTTTTCAATTTTAAAGTTGATGATTTAAATACGGTATGGATTTCTCGAGTATTCACAATGTGGACGGAAATTTTTTTTGAGAGAGACATTAGGTTTCGTTGGTTGAAGTCTAGAAGTAGGATCTCATAGTATAAGATCACGTTGATTTAGCTAATAAAAACCAAATCTACCAAATCCAAATTCTATATGACTCCATTTGGATGGATGAATTTAAAATATATAGATTTCACACACAAATCACCACTCTCCAAGATTTACAAATACTTAAATTTGAGAAGCTAGTTCAAAATGGAGGGATTTCAAATCCTCATCAAAACCTAGTTTCGTTGGTCTCCCCATCTCCAAGTAGGATCTTCCCTAAAACTCTTACATCTAAGTATTTGTAAATCCATTGGAAAGTATGATTTATGTGTAAAATCCAAATTTCCAAATCCATGCATCCAAATGGAGCCTATGGGAATTCAGGGCCCCATTCAGTTTTTTCTTAAATTAGACAAAGACCGAGTATGACATGGACTCATAAAAGGGATCTCATTTACTAGATTATATATCACATGAGTTCACGGTACCTCAACCCAATCTTATTTTAAAAGGAAGTTTGATCCAAGAAAAAAGTGGAGCTCTTGTGTGATGGTGTAGATCTCTTGTGAATTTGAGTTCACATTAACTCTATTTTTAAAGTATATAAAGTGTCACCGTTTAACATATGAAATATCATTAAAAAAATGCATAGTTAATGTGTTGTTCTTCTCAAAATCACTAAACATCGGACACTTCGTATAACTAAATAGTGATATTTTGAAGAAGAGAGTTCACGTGAACCTGAATTCATAGAGGTTTTTATGTCAAAGCATATATAAACACTCTATTAGATCAGTGCATACAACTGAAAAGACATCCCTCCATTCAGGACAAGACGATATCACGATTAATGAATTTGGGTAAGAACTCGTCTGCAAAAGCTAGCTCGATCAAGGGATCCCAAACGTCATAAATATACTCTAGCTAGTAGTTAAATTATTATGACTATAATGCCAAAATCATATGCAATAAGAGAGAGAAATTATAATCTTGTATCTATCATTATTTATGAAACCAGTCAATTAACTGAATTAGAGCATGTAATCTTGTCACCTATTCTCTACTTCTAGCTAGCCAAAATGTTTGACCCAAAATAAAACACCTTCAAACATATATAATCATTCATTTTCTTACAAGTTAACAATTATTCTCACAACATGAAATTGAATAAAGGATTTTAAACTTGATCATCATACAATAATAACTGTCTATTGCTACAAAATTTTAAGAAGCAAATTGCAGACAAAATAGAAATAATTCCCAACCATTGTCATGTTTAAGCCTTCCTAATTTGAAAGGTAATTATATATTTTTTACATTTTTCGTCAATTTACCAGAGCAAGTAACATATGAGAGAGTACCTACCTTACAATGGACAATGAAGAATGCAGCTTTTGTTTCAGTGGGATGCAGAAGGTAGCTTCCATAACTTCTTTGTAGCTACCAGAATTTTCTCCCTTTGATGTGATTCAGGTTCTTTATCATGTATCGAAGTTCTCCATCTTATGGCATGAGAAATGCGATCTACTCTCTCAATCACTTCAGGAGAATCGCGTACGATAACTGTTCCTTCAGGACGCAGTATTCTATCAATTTCCACCATCAAATCTACAAGGTTACACCTGCAATCACATCCAGTTGGTTATAAACGTACACAAAGGCTGTGTACAATGGCTTTCAACAAGGTAAAGATTATAGTACTTGACATCTGTATAAGAAGTGCCATCAAAAATTTCCTCTGGAGGATTCCTTAAGATAGTCAAATAGGTTTGATGAAACAAAACAGCAGAAAGAAACTAACATACCTGTCCTTTCCAGTAATGGGATCTTTAATAAGGAACTCTATGTCATCTACATGAATTAGATCATAAGTACGAGGATATGTGGAGAAAGGCTCACACCTACAAGCATCAGCCACAAAAGAATATCTAATATCAGGTAACATGTATAACAAGAAAATGGAGAATTTCAAACTAAATCACAAGCCATATTGGGGGCGGAATAAGGGAATATTGTTAATTCCACTCACCAATCATGGTAAACACCTATTAGTCCACGGTCATAAATGACATCAAGAGTTGAAGGCTTGCGAGCAGTGACAACGTTCATCACCCAAACAGGATCAGATATTATGGCAGCCGCAAAGCCTCCAAAGAATGCATTCATGTCCATTACATTACGTATTGATGACCTCCCTAGTTTAACATTTAACGAATTCTTATAGTAAGCAACCCTCCTTGTCCATCTTCGTTTATCAGCTTTAAACACATCGATTCCATTTTTTATCACACTGGCCCTTGAAGGAGCTGTTGTCAATCTCTCTGGCCATTTCGGAATTGCCCCAACAGCATATTCTCCCTTAACAGAAGATGTCCTGCTCACACATTTCTTCAGCTTGATATACCTGCAAACTCATATAGTTAAGAGGTTCAAGATAACATGACAATGAAGATGATATGATGAAGTTATGGGATCAACATATAATATGCAACACATATTACCATGAAAAACTTGCATCATCAGATTCATCACACAAGGTAAGCCCAAATTCATTCTGACTGGGAAGACATGAATCCCCAATAGGCTTTTTCCAGATGGCTGTGTTCCCGTCGACAGCAATAATCTCATAACACAATGATCTAGCTACCTCCTGTAGGTCGGCCCATTCCTTGTCTAGTTTGGACCACTGTACAGGGGGCCCAGATATGACTAGGTAGCCTCCTGGGCGAAGTAGTCTATCAACTTCAAGAAAATATGTTGCATCTGCAAAGGAGACATGCATTGTTGTTACAAATAGTGTGATAAATTACATAAATCTATAGAGAATTAGAAGTGAATCATTAAGAGGAGAGAGACTCACTATATGCAGTGAAAGGAATCAAACACCGAGAACAGTGCACCAAATCAAAAGAAAAACCAGAAAATGGAAGTCTAAGCGTGCCAAGCATGGCAACAAATGCAGGCACTCCTCTCTCCAAAGCGAACTGTATCTGTGCTTTGTGTGAATCTCTTGGAGCAAAAGAAAGAGGTAAAATTCCCTCAGCAAGCATGTACCCACCGAAACTAGCAACCTAGAAAAGGAAAGAAAGATTATAAAGGTGCATTTCCTTTGTAAGATTTATAAGAAGCAGGAGTGGGCGGGGGGGAATTCCTACCCCACACCCCATATCAAGAGCTGTCCTCAAAGTTCCACCAGCTATAGGGATATACTGTTTAAGCTTTTCAATATATTGTACTGCTCCATCGGGGAACATTGTGCCACCACCTGGAAATATGAAATGTGGACCTTCCCTTTTCATTCACCCTTGGTGGCCCTTCCTATCTGCTATTTTATTGTAAGGCATGTTATCATGCCATATCTGAATACAAAAACATAAGTAAAGATCATGTAAGCCAAAGCAAGCATAGATTGCTTCAAGCACAAAGGGTAGAAACCTAGAAGAGCTTTTGTGATATGTTGCAAACATAGAATATAAGTACATAAATTCAGGAACAGTAAATTGAAGTACCAATTATTATTGTTAGATATGTAAAAGCCAAATACATGACATATATAAAACCAACTGTAGCACTCTAACCATAATTCATGTATTGTAAATTGAATATGCAGTCTACATATACACAAATTTTGAATGAGTTCCAAGCAGTGGAATCCAAACTAAGACACAAACTCACTCAAAGACCCATGCTCAAGTCTTACTTCACTTTATTGCAAAAGATGACCAATGACCATTCTCATCACCAAAAGCAGCTAGTTTCAAGCTCAATCTCAAAGTTCACAGAAAAGTCAAAATTTTCAAATTCGTTAATGTTTTATGATGGATTTAAATACTCATCAAGCAAGATGAGTATCCAAACTTTTTTATGGCATTTCACTGCGATAGATTTAAACTTTAGCATTCCCATTTCGAGTATATTCCGGTGATATTGATGGGGCTAAAATCAACTTCTTATAAATTCATTTGAAATTGTTTCTCAAAAACTTCTTCTCAAATCAAATTAAAACATACAGCTACGCTCAATAACCTTTTCCACTTGTTCTCTTCTAATTAAATTAAGTTATTAAAAAAAATGGCAACCCAAGCCCTTGCCTAAGTGCAATGTGGGCATTCTAGTCTTCTTGACTGATCACTCTTAAGAATTCATACACGAAATATAAACATCTACAACGAGTAAGGTCCTATTTTAGACTATTCCGCCACAAACTTAATCTTACTTATGAAAATCTAATTAACAAAGAAAGTGCCATCACACTCAATAATCACTCATCAAGCTACTTCTAATACTCATCAAGCACAAAAACACTACATCATTTCCATAATTTTTGACATATTAAAGTAAACTTCTAATACAAATGCACCAATCATTAAAATGCAGTGAAACTACTCATTCAAATCAACAACATTAAAGTTGAATCCTTGTGAACAAATTTCATAATCGATTACTAATTAAGACAAAATCAAATGAATTCACCTTGTGCAAACTTTCCGGCCACTGGACGGAAACTTTGTAGCCATCCGGCGGCGGGATCAAACAAAGCGGCGACTCCTCCGGCTTGGGGCAATGCCTTTCCCTATAATAATTCATCTCCCTACTAAGCTGACTATTAATTTTAGGATCCTCACAGGGCATGTGATCCACCATATCAGCGGGGCAAGCATCGATCTCCACCGGCTGCCGCCCCTGCTCCACTAGCGCCACCAGCCTCCCACGGTGGCGCGGATCCGAGCGCAGCAGCGTCTGCCGCCCCGAAGCAGCTAAAGTGTCGCCTAACGGAGTGAATACAAAAAGGAAGAAGAGCAGAACTGCGGCGAAGAAAGCCGCGGTGATTATATCTAACATTCGCCATTGCCGCGCGTGGCGGTTCTTCGAGGATGGGAGATTTAAGAGACCCATTCGGTTTGGGTTGAATAGCTGCTCCGGTGAAGTGAGGAAAGAGACTTCAGGATCTCATGATTGCGCAAACGTAGACGCGGTGTGTGATTGTTTGTTGAAGATCTGAAGTCGGGGAGGGACTGTGAGATTCAGTCCAGTGTCATTTTCTCTCTATCCTTCTTATTTCTTTTTTTTTTTTTTTTTTAATCCAACAAATTGGTAAAGTGTATATTTGGTAGCACGCTTTTCTTTTCAAGGTGTTAATCGGAATAATTAATTGGTAGCACGCTTTTCTTAAGATATTAATACTTGAGCGGAAGAATTAAATGTGAAGACTAATTTTTAAATTGAGGCTCAATGTAAGTCTCCTTTAGGGTCCGTTTGATAGGCCTGATTACTTCATAATCGGTAGCTTATCTTGGGCCGATTTAGTGTTTGATAGGTAAGTTATTAAGTCAACCAGGCCCAAGACAATTACAAAGTCCGCGCCTATTTACTGTTTACCTATGGCCGAATTAACACGGGATATATATCGAAATTCCTATTATACCCCTCGCATATATAAACATTTTGGATCAATAATTTTTCATTTCTCTACATTTCGCAGGCGTCGATTAGGAGCTTTCTTCTCTATTTTCCATTGAAGTTGAACAGTCATCCTTACGAACACATCTCCAATGGATTCAAGCGACGAAGCAGAGCAAGATATACCTGCATCGGGTATTATCTATTTCATTTAATCGCCGGTTTTTGTTGAATGGGTTCAGTTTTTAGGGTTTATTGATTGGGTTCAGTTTTAGGGTTTTTTAGATGTGTCCAAGTATGTGCATGTATTGATGAACTCTAAGCTTTCGTTTTGTTAAAATGATGGATTCCAATTTGGTGTGATGAACTACAAGCGATTTTTTTTTTTTTTTTTTTTAATGGGTTAAAATGACAGATTTAAGCTTTCGTTTTTTACTAACAAATTGTTGTTTTGTGAGATTCTGTAGAATCGATTTTGAAAATTTTCCAATCTGTGTTTTCACCGGAACCGATTCCGATTTTTTACAATTTGTGGTTATTATTATATATTTTGGGGTTTTCTGAACGGTGGCGAAAAGATGTGCGTGAATCACCGATGAGCGGCACTCGAGTAGAAGAAGAGGGACGAATTGGGGATTCACAAATCCGCGCGTCGCCAACGGAGATAATTGGGATTCCTTTGGGTAGGGTTGTAATATCAAAAATATCAAAGGGGTAATAATGTCATTAGGACTCCAAATAATTAAGAATCGGGCTGAATAATCTGGGACTGTTTTATACTACCAAACACCGGGTTATTAATCTTGGGCCGACCTAATCTGGGCCATATTTTTAATCAGCCCAATCTCAGAGATTATGAAGAAGGGCTACCAAACGGCCCCTTTTCTTTTTTTTTTTTAGGGTTTTTTTACTAATAGATCCACTCAATCCATAAAAAATTTATTGGTCCCGTCCAAAGACTTTAATACCCCTCCTTCCCCATTACTCCCCCTTTTTAAGTCCCCTCTGCTGCGATTGGACATTTTTTTGGCTTCCACCACTTGTAGCAACTTAATCACTCAACCTCTCTCCACTCAAAACTCCCACCAACCAAAGAAATCATTTCAGCTAGTTTCTCACGAGAGAAATCAAACACAGAGAAAATTTGAAAAACCCAACTCCCTTGGATTTCGACCAAAAAAATGTCAGAGAATTACAATCTAAAAAAATGTCAGAAAATTTTCAATCTTCAACCAGAAAATTACATATCTAAAAAAATGTCAAAATTTATAATCTCAAAAAATGTCAAAAAATTACATATCTAAAATCCTAAAAAATTTACGATCTAAAAAATTACATATCTCAGTCTTACCTGACATGAACATATTCATCTAATATGTTCATCTAACATATGCACGTATTCATTCAAACGTGAACATATACATGCCCAGATACCCAGAAAACCTAGAAACAAGAAAATTTCAATTTATTGTTGGAGATAATTCCCAATTCGATTTAGACCACAAATACACCCAATTCAATTCAAATAAACCAAAAAAAAATCTACAAAATTCCTTCAAACCTTAAATAAAATGAAACTCAAACCTCAAATCTACAAAAACTACAAGTAACAATATTCAATCGCCGCCCAATACATCGCACATCAAGAGGAAAGCACCGCCATGGCTGCAAAACCCACCAGACGAAGAGCGAGAAAGCACCACCATGGCTGCAAAACCCAGCACATCGCAACCCAGATTTCAGAAAAAAAACACCGTGGGGGTGGGGGTGGTTCGACGCGGCGGCGGGACCTCTTCTCCGCCGCCACCAGCGGCACGGATCTGCGCAGGTGGTGGTGCGCGGATTTTCTCCGCCGTCGTAGGTTGCAGCCGCCTGTATTGTGTGTGGGGTCGAAGGCGCAGTTTCCGGCGGGGAGTCTGCCGGAGCTCTCCCATTTAGTTTTGCATTGCAGATCGCCGTGTTGATTTTTTGGGAAGGAGAGAGAAATTAGAGAGAGAAAAGAGTGGAGAGAAATGGGAGAAAGTAGATGAGGACTGCTGATTGTTGGGTATGTGAGATATAATTTAGTAAGAGGGTATTATAGATTTTTACATCTTTGAACCTAAGAGTTACTTAAAAATCAATTTGGACCTAAGAGTAACTCTATGGACCTTTTTGGACCTCAAAGTACTTAACTCGAAGATTATCAATTCAGGACTACTTTTTTTTAAAAAAAAATATATAGACATGTGGGACACTTTTTTATTGATGCGACATATGATTTGAATTGAAAGAAAAAATAATTGAATCTTGAATTGAGACGGAAACTAAAAAAAGATTAAGCCTAAAAATTGTATTGTCACAAGAAAATGGAAACTTGGCCTAATAATGTGACCATCGTATTGAATTCTTCCGATGTTAAGCCTATTAACTAAAATTAACTGGAGAGTAGAATTTAAAAAAAAAAAAAAATCATAATGTTTTCTATTAGTTTGATGCAAAATATTCCTTCCATATCCACACAAGAAAGATAACATAAATTAAATGAAATATCATTTCTGAAATAAACTTTTTAAAAAAAAAAAAATAGTCTCTTAACATTTTACTGTGGATAGATATGTACTTTTAAACTAATCTCTGTGTATGAATATTGGATTTTGTATGGTTATCAATGAAGTGACTTCTTACTTCAACTAAAGGCAATGTAACACGTTAGCTAAAAAAAAAACAATTTTACAATAGAACTAAAGACAATTTAATATAATTATTAAAAATTTAAACAATATCAAAATCAAGATCAACTATAAAACTCTGCAAATCTTGATCATGAGAAAGCAAATCTTGAGATTTTCACGAGTAAAGCACATATAGCAACTAATTAGCAGTCACGAGAAGAAAAGGAATCGAATCTAGAGACTACAAACAAAATCTACATAAATTACAACTCAAAACAGCTATTTTGTAATGATGAATGCGAGTTGAGTTGCTCATGCAACCATATCCCTGTTCATATAAACATCTAACCATACAATTTAATGCTTCCGTGAGGTCTTAATGTTATAATCATGTTTGACGAGGTTTGCTCTCAGAAGCATGGCCCTCACTTCCCGATCGAATTCATTGCCAGTTTGCAGAACACGCTGGAACGTGCCATTCCTCTGATCAGCATGCCGAGCATATAGAATTTTATTATGGGAGTCAATCCGAGCCTGTAGAAATCATAAGAAATTATACTGAGACTACTAAGGTTGCGTTTGGATAGACACATATGAAAACCTGCATCTCAATCCATCAATTGAACCGTAACCTAAAAGCTCTAAACATACTGTGGATGCACATTATTTACCTGTATTTGGTATTTAGTAATCAGAGCTTCGAGCTCTTTTTCCAAACCTGGACCACTTGTATTGAAGGCATTGGCCATCATACGAAGGTCGACAGAGACAAATGGAAGAGTGTACTGGATGAGAGCTTTGTTCCGTATTTGCTCGTACAGAATTTCCACGTGATCATGTAAATGGATGTCAAGCAACAAATTTACCTAGATATTCCAGACAGGAAGCATAGTGACTGCATAAAAAGATTTTCCATCTGAGTCAACCACAAAACTAAATAAACCAGAAGATGATCTACCCTTTCTTTTTAGTTCTTCCAATATGATGTTACTACAGAGCTCGGGAATTGTTGGAACTTAATGCTTCACAATTTTGTCAGATGCCACATGCACATGACACGTGGCATGGCAACCGAATACATTTTATGTCGCCTTTGTACATAAGTGCCAAAAATTAAACGTTTAGACATGTAACAATATAGAGTTACCTTGTATGGAAATCATTAATGAGCTCTCGTATTTTGGGTACAAGTTCCAAGAAATTTCTGAAATTAGCATTGTCAATGACTTTGCTCTGCCAAAAGAAACAGTTCAAGATGTAAGATTAAAAATCTCATTAAGCTTCATTAAAAATACAAGGGAACAATAGAAGCAAAACAAGAATATGCCTTCAGTTCTGCACGGTCAAAAGTTGCAAGTGCGCATAGACTACCATAGGTTGCAATATCCTGTGGTGCGATTACTTCAGTGTAATTGTTCCCAAGTTCTGGCCCAGTTTCTAGGAACTGCAAATTTCACCAGAAATGTTGGACAAAATATGAAACAAAAGGGCAACACATGCACCAACAAAAGATGTTTAATTTGTGACTAATGTTTCTACATGTGGCATGTAAAAAGATTTTGTACAAAAACCTTTCGAGCAGCAAGTTTATAATTTTTCCCTTCCAGGTGAGCCAATCCAGCAGCCGAACGTAGTTTTGCAATTGTAACAGGATCCAAGGCATCTTGGTTTTGCTCAGTCTTGCTAACGTAACTTGTAACATGTGCAAATTGGCCCATCTCAATGCTAACCAGAATTGCATTCAGCCACATGTGAATAATGTGCTTCAATGTAGTGCAGTAGTCACGCGTACGAACATAGTTCTTAAATGCCTCACCCAGCAGACCATGTGCATAATAAAAGTCTCCAAAATCATTGTACCCCATCCTAATGCTCTCTTTGATTAGATTTGTCTGCAGAAAAGATAACAAAGTAAGAAGAGCTACAATGAACAACGGAGGACAACTGAAACCTAAGCTTTTTGGAAGCTGGCGCATCCGACATCACAATGCACATTATTTGATAAAGATCAAGCATTTAAGAAAGTTAAGTCTTTCTATGCAACATAATCATCAGTACCAAAACATAAGATTACGAAAACATGATAACCATGTATATCTTAGTGGTCAGTTCTAGTTTCACATAAATTCACAAAACAAACAAATTTAACAGGAAGTTTCTCAATCGCTCTTAAAATTTCCTTCACAGTTTGACTAGCCAACCACCATCATCACCAAGAACGAAATTAATAACTGATTTTGAGTGATCTTATATACTCAAGACCCCAATTAAAAGACTCTTCTTTTCTTTGTCATTTTTTTTTACCCTAGAACTAGCAAAAAAGAGCTGCATGGAACTCACACCAAAACCCCAAAATCAACACCTTAGGTAGTACTAAAACCCATTGTATATACCAAAATAGGAATGTCACTCAACGACCAAACAAACACCACAAATTTAAACTTGCAAAATCTACAAAAATCATATTGAAGTTCAGCACGGTGTATCAAATTCAATTGAAACCAAACGTCCAACAGTAAAAAGTGAAGATTAAGCAAGTATTTCTATGTTGTTAATCACTGTACCCTGTAAGCATTGAGTTCATTTTCGAGCTTCTCCTTCCTGGACTCGGCCCGTCGGTCCACGGCATCAGCCCAAGCATTATCCGGGCCATAATTCGGGCCCAACCGACCATCAATCATCCCCACAACCTCTCTGAAGAGCTGCGTGTTTTCGCCCTTCTTAATCTCATCATACGCCATCCGCAGCGCCTCGAGTTGCATCGAAGGGACGCCACATTTATGTGCAATGAAAAGGAGGCGCGTAATTTTGGTGCGACCAGTGTAGAGCGCGGCGTACGCCTCAATGTCGAGCTGCTCTCCGCTTATGATAGGGCGGTGGCGCTGCGATTGGCCGTCGTCCCCGCCGTTAACGTAGATCTCGTCCTCCTCAGTGATAGACCCTGCACCATCTTCTTCCGGTTCCATTGCGAGTACTACTAGGGCAAACGAAGCTGTAATTTAGGGTTTTTAAAACACGTGCTTGAAGAAGAGAGAGAATGATGAATCATAAAGAATTAGGCCTCGCACGTGTGATAGCGTCCTAAATGGGCTTCGCTCGCGTATGTTGTAGTGTTGTATAATGGGCTGGGCTAGAGCAAACTAGGCCCACCTCAAAGTTTTTTGATGACTGCTTAATTCGATAAGGTGTACTGGAGTATTTGTTTTGGATTTTCTCACTTCAAATATAGAATTTTGAGATTCTATAAAACCTAATTTGCCCACTAATTTTTTTTTAGAAGTATTTATTTAGTTATTCTAATACAATTAAACAAAAAACATACTCCAAAGCTATTTAATGAGAAATTAAATATGGTGTCAAATTTAAGCACTCTTCAATGCCATAAACTTGATTGTGTTTATTAAAAATGGACTTGGGTCATTACACGATTGGTAAAGACTATTTATTCTAATTCACTTAAACCCATAACAAATACTTAAAAGCTATTTAATGAGAAATTTAGGGGTGTTTTAGAAAATCTATAAGTGATTATACTCACTTACAATTGCGTGCAAAAACAATTTAAACTATTTTATTTCTCTTTTATTAAATTAAATAACTATCAAAAGCTATAAACTAAAAGTTAAAAGGGATAATTTTAGTAGCTTATGAGTTTTTTTTAAATACTATTAATTTTTTTTGTAAACACTATCAACTTGTCTTTAAATTTTTTTACAAACATTATCAAAACAAACATTATCAACTTTTACTATTAATCAATTTTTTCATAATTATTATTTTTAATCAATTCTCCAAACGTATAAATTTTTTAAAACACCCCTTAATCAGTTGTCAAATTTAAGCACTGTTGAATGCCATAAACTTGATTGTGTTATGAAAAAAATGGATTTAGTAATAGCACGTCAAGACAATTCGGAGGGAATAAATAAAGGTTCACAGCGTACAGCTGATAAATCACACAATTCATGTCTTAAAACACATCGCAAAAGACCGAATCTTGGAAAGAATTCGAAAGAAAAAGAAGAATAGACATCAACCAATCTTCTCAATAAAGCTATCATTGTGGTTCCTGCAGTTATATACATTATACACAACAACTACTGCACACATGTAGCTATCACCAAATGGCGAGAATCGAACTACACAAACCTCACAAAAAGGAATCCAATTCGCTACTCAAAAGTCGAAAAATATACCTCTAAGTGTCTATCAACAGCAACCTACAACTTTTTTTACAAGCCTCGCCATCTACGGGAAGCATCTCTTCTCCTAAACTACTCGGACATATCAAAACAGAATCCACAGATAGACCACCTTTAGTGTGCGTACAATCAATCTGTGTCAAAGAATATTTGATCTTCGTCAATGAATTCGGATCGTCTACAACAAAATCCCCCACGTGATAGTTCATCCAGCTTCCGATGTTTTCCAACATGCAACGGGTGCTTGCACGCTGTCCATCCTGTGTCGTTAGCTGAAATTGTGCGGGTTTGACGTCCCATCCATGTACATTTTCGGGGTTACAAACACGACGCCCCATCCTTTTGCATACTTTTCCGAGGTGGAGTCTGAAGAAGAGACTGTAGGTTCCTTTGGGAAACTGGAACTCAAGATCACCGTCGACTTCAAGCCACCAGATTTGTTGTAAGTATGCCACTGTTTGGAATCTGGTTGTGAAACAAGATAAATTATTCATGAATTGCCCTCAAACCATAAGGAGGCAGAGTTTTCAAACTCACAAGACAAAAGGTTAAATTGATGATAGGATTGTAGTCCTGTGTTATCTTTCATTAATAGCACAAACTATCCCAAGAAAATCAATAGATATACACTTTGTAGAAATATATACACATGCTCATGAATTCTGCATAAGGGGAATGCAAGGTGCAATATCTCTCGTACACACACACAACAACAACAACAACAAAGCTCCACAAATAACTAATTTAAACAGTTGGAATGTAATTCCAATTCCACCCACCGATCAATCATCAATTCGGTTAATAAAATAAATAAAAGAAATTTGCATGATAATCCATCTAAGACTCTAATGTATTCACGTGCATATGGATCACAAACTCTGCAAAAAAGAGCAAGAAAGTTTCAAAATCACACACAGAGACACTTCACGGAAAACCCACCTAGATTCATCAGTGGGAATGTAATTCCAATACCGCCGATCATCGATTCCGGTTATCGCCATAGCCTTTGAAGAAATCGCCAAACAAACCCCTCCAGTTCTCTTATCAATCCACACTCCCTATTCAACAAATGCACAAATTAAAACTTCGGAGCTCTCAAAACACAAAATTGATTACAAACAATCCCAATTACGTCTCCAAGACAAAAAGTAGTGCAAAAAAGCACACACCTTTGTGCCACAATCAAAATAGTTTGGCCTGCACAGCCCGGCGTAAATGTCATTGTTGCCCTTGTCCCCAAACCCTTGATCAGGTAACTTGGAGAGGATATACTGGTAATTGGAGGGGAATTTGGGAACCCAGATAAAATCGGCCGATGATGCTGCCCTGAAAGTCCGATTAACACGGGCCAGCTTGGCGATCTCCGGCGGGTCCAAGTAGGATAGAACTAGGGCGATGCAGGATTCGGGTATGTCCTCCAATCTGGGCCTCAGGCTCGGCCCGACGGGCTCTCCCGGCAGAGAAGAAGCGTTTGCGCCCATTTTGATTGCCGGAAGAAAATGGGGCTCTATTTCTAGAGAGAGAAAAAAGAATTGAGAGGATGAAAAATGTCGACTAATTTAATTTATACAACAGGGAGAGAGAATGAGTGCACAGTGGGAATTGGGAAAGGTGTAGACTGGAGTGTTATCGGCTACACCGCATTCAAGATTTATTCCGTGTACCCGGTATTTGTCTGAAGGTACCCCTTTTTTTTTTTGCTTTTCATTACCAATAACACACATGTAATTACTATACTCGTTTTATAGTTGTGTTTGGTTATACAATATACATATGAAGGTAAAAACAGTTAACAAAGTGTTTATTATAATGCTTATTTATGTTATCAAAACATAGAAGATGCTTTAATTTTAGACATAAAATATTAGATTAGACTAGTTTCTATAGAGTTAATAAATTTATTTAATTTAGTTAAAGCAGAACATTCAGAATAACAATTTAATATACTTGCAATATAATGGAATTTTTGTGAATGAATTTTTCAACGTACCTTATGGTCCTTTTTATTCCCGGTGAAAACCCATTATTATTTATAAACAATAACTGAGTACGACTAATAAGAAGGAAAACAGTGGAGACGAATGACTAATAGTCTATTACCATATCCATTGTAAATTTTGATCTTTTGCGAAAGAAAGCTTCAGATTTTATTGTAGTCAATGTAGTACAATATGGACCAAATAAGAAAATAAATGCAACTGTATTAAGCTCAATAAATATAGATACAAGACAAATTTATTAGACTTAGGTTTAACAAAGTTTAACAATAAACGAGCATCTTTTAGCATACAAAGTAATACCTTTAGATATATAAATTACAACATTTGAATTATTTTGAGAATAATAAATATAAAATTAAATATTTTATTTTGGTGTAGATCTCCTGCGGTGAACAGGTTTGTGTTAATTATTTTCTTCAAAATAAGAGTACTTTTTAGCATATATAGCAGGATTATATTTTAATATATGAAGTATCACTATTTAAAAAATAATAATTAATTTTTATATATTATTCTATTTAAAGTAATTAAACATAGTATTATTCCGTGTACTAAAAAAAGAGTATGGTAAATTAAGTTAGGTTAATATAGATTTAATTTCACCAAATAGCCCGCCCAACTGTGAGTTACGGTTTGGCCCACTTTTGACACTACTAGTACCGTGTGTATGTAGGCTCTACCATACAACTGACATGGAAGAAAGCTTGGTTCTTATCCAGTTTGATGTGGACGTGGGGCCCACAATGCCACGCTCTCTTCAGCGCGTGAACCACAAACATAGATGATGACGAGGTCAAGGTAAAATAGTTATCATCATATCGAACTATGTTTATTTTAAATTTTAACAATAAACGAGTGTCATTTGAATAATTTTGAGAATAATAAACATAATTAAATATTGTTTTAAACAATTATTTTGGTGTAGATCTACTTTATCATCTCAGGTTCGTGTTAATTAATTTTCTTCAAAAACAATTTATGTACATTAAATTAAAAATGTTCCAACAGTTCAACCTATAACATTAGTAACAGTCTAACAGATTATCAGTTCAAACTTTTAATTCCGTTTTTCAAAATTATTTTATTTAAAGGAAGTAAAAATCGTATTATTCCATTTCAAAAAAAAAAAAAATAAAATGGTAAATTAAGCACGGTTATCAAAGGAATTGGTGGAGCTCAAATTTTGTTGGCATGTTGGCTCTAACTTCTTACATGAAGTTGACACACTTGGCTGATAAATTATGATTTGGCACATAAATAATATGGATATATATGGAATAATTTAAGAACTCGTTTGGTTTGGTAGTATGTATGTGATAAGTTATGATACTTTTTTATAGAGATTCATTAAACAGTTTTATATATATATTTTTTATTTGGTAAACATTCATTTTTTAAGTGATATATTTTATATCTCATTTGGTAGTCATTTTACCATTCATAGTGGTAAATAATCAAAAACCCCTTCATTCTTTTATCCATTTTATATTTTTTATCATTATTTTTAGTATTAAAAAAATAACAAAATAAGTAATGAAAATAAACTTGAACTAGATGATGAGGTGAAAGTAAAAATAGTCCATACCCAACGGAGTTTTCACTTCTTCCTTTCTTCAAAAAATGCTCTGTCTTCTTTTCAAGGGACTGAAAAAATTCTTCACAAGATTTAGATATGGCAAAAAACCTCTTTAATTTTGTAATTCATCCCTTCAAATTTTTCTATTTTTGGGGTTAGAATTGGAAAACAGATTTTACTTTTGAATTGTTTTACGAATACCACCTATTGACGTCGGATACACTATCATATGAATTAAGTGTAGTGGAAAACGGGACTTGAGTTTTTTAAAGGGCCCATGTTTGTATACATATTACCTAGCAAACATTATATTACGTGAATTAGTGTATCTATCACCCATTAATATCCCCAACCAAAGCATGCTCTAACCATACAAAATCAAAAAGTTTACACCTATATTATTTATGCATCATATTCACTTTTGGGAAAATATATAAATATGGATGGTGGTCTCGTACATCTACATCTATCCCAATAACTCATCTATCAAATCGTAATATTTACTATATATTAATATAATATATTAGTATTTGTATAAATAATATAAATACTTTTAAAACATACTAACAGTGTTATATCTCTTGTCCATATATTCATTAAATACATAAATAAATGTCATAAACATGATTTTTTTTTTTGATAGGTATGTCATAAACATGATTACACGAGATGCTGTGATAGTTTGTTATTTTCAAAAGTTGAGCTATAATTATCAAATTTATTTGTGATACGTCTGTATATTATTCCTACAATATTTGAGCCAGTACTATTTGGAGGGCATAAGTATGAACTTGACTTATGGAATAAATTGTCGATGTTATCCATAAAAGTTAGTTGTAGGTGTGCGTTGGAAAGTTTAACTGATTTCAAACAAAAAATTGTTTTATTTGTTTAAACTTCACATCATATATCATATAATATATAAATATGGATGGTGGTCTAGTACATCTACATCTATCCCAATAAGTCATCTATCAAATCGTAGTATTGCTATATATTTTTAATATATTACTCTGTATTTTGTATAAATAATATAAATACTTTTAAAACATACTAACAGTGTTATATCCATAAAATTGTCGTTGTTATCCATAAAAGTTATCATGTAGGTGTGCCCATGGATATATAGTAAATCTTTTCTGCCAAAAAAAAAAGGTTTTAAAAATATATATATATATATATATATATATATATATATATATATATATATAAAAGTAAATCTTAACCTTCTGAGAATATTTGATACATCCTCTACTAAATGAAAGGTCAAGATTTAATTAACATTTCGCTTGATTATTTGAAATTATATAAAGAGTTAAATATTATATAAATACACTTCATTATGATTTATTATAATTTTAAATTCATACAGTAATTAAAAAAAAAGAAAAGGTAACAAAAATTTCTGAGTGATAGATAAAAAAGTTATCCTAAACTCGATTTGATTTCACAACTGATCTCATACAACAATTTTTTTAGGATTAGCTGTGTAATAAATCTCATTATAATTAGATATGATGATTATTTTTAATTTATTAAATATAGATAATAGGTCTCAGATATTTAGATGGCCAAAAAATAGAAATAAGATGCACAAGTCAAGGTGAATATTATCATTATAATAATGACCAAACATGTGGTGTCGACCATTTTGCGGCCAGCCGGCAAAAACACATTTATGAGTTTATAAGGATGTTATTGTTTATCAGTGTATGATCACAATTCTGGTTAGGCTAATTTGTTTATTTATTTTTAAAAAAAATAGTAGTTTATAATCTTCGTTGAAATAATTATCTTTGATTCTTATTTGACTTCCAAATAAATCTAGCTAGATTATTATGGTAAGTACATACTGTAGGCTATGAATTTTTTTATATAAATTTAATATATTTGGCCCTTTTAATAGATAAACCAAAATTTTAATTAGAAGTGAAAACAAACTTTCTGGAAAAACTTAAAAATTGAAGGTCCTGTTCTTTTCCCTTTCCACTATGCACTTTATTCGTTTCACTTGGAAAAGGAATCATTAAATTAACTTCAAAACAACAAATCACCACTGAAGGAAATTAAACAAATGAAAAGCAACAAAAGTGAGATTAAATTAACGTCGTAAATTATGTTGGGGGTGGTTGGGGCGCCATTATAAAATGGTGATTATCTTAATCACCTATGAATAAGTATTCTCCACCTTATATGAATTGTTGGTTGTGAAAATTAAACTTAATTAATTAAATATAAAATATTTTTTTGTAAGTGTGGACGGTGGGTAAAATAAGTTTTAAAAATATTATGTGGTGTAATATAATGATAATATCAATTCCACGTACATATTAAATTCATGAAATATATATATATATATATATATATATATATATATATATATAAAAGATATATTTGATGAGGCATTTTACCTCATGAATGGCATTTAAATATAATTTAGGTAGTAACGTTTTAACACTTTTGAAGGAATAGTGTTAATTTGAGCTAGTTTGTACCCCGTCTCATACATGACAACATATCATATGAATTTTTATCATACTAATATACTAATATATCACCCGTGCGTTGCATGGTATGTGAATATAAAATGAATATGATATGAAATATATTTAATTTTCATGTTAAATTAATTAAAAATAATTATTTTACCTATAGTTATAATTTTTTTCCTTATATTCTTTATTTTTATTTTATATATTTCACGATTATATTTTTTTCATTTCGATGTAATGTTGATCTGTGAAAGTTTTATTACTTTTGCAATGAGAAGTGGGAAATTTCGATGTAATGTTGATCTGTGAAAGTTTCCTAATTTTTTCTAAAGATCCCTAATATTGTGGTTTGCATTTTAACGATTGAAATTGAGAAAGTTTACATTATTAAATAATTAAGTTTAAAAGGTATTTTTTTTTAATTTTGAATTATTTTTTTATAAACCTCGTTGATCGTCACATATAGTCATCATCACATATAAAAAAATTCAAAATATCCCCACTTAGTTTCTCTTGACATGGCAACACGTACTACCCAAAAGTAATCTCCTTAAGAAAGTTTAAGGTTCTGTAGTTGTCTCAAACTCTTATTAATAGTCATACCATAAGATACCATTAGTCAAAATTATATTATCTAAAACTTTAAAGAAAATCTATTGTCTGGTAAGGTCAGCGTCATTCCCAAAACTAACTCTTTGTCCTGTATTGGTCTCAATTAATATGGTCGTCATCACATATCAAATATTTCAAAATATCCTCGCCTAGTTACTCTTGACATGACAACACGGACTACCCAAAATTATTCTCATTAAGGAAGTTTAAGGTTCTGTGTTGTCTCTAACTCTTATTAATGGTCATACCATAAGATACCATTAGTCAAAATTATATTCTCTAAAAATTTAAAGAGAATCTATTGTTTGATAAGGTTAATGTCATTCCCAAAATCAACTCTTTGTCCTGTGTTGGTTTCAATTAATATTTTCTCTTATGTGGGTTTTGAGTTTTATAATAACCAATTTAATGTTATTTTACAATTTTTTATTCAACTAATAATTTAAGTATGATGTTAATAGTGCTTGCAATTAATTTATAATAATTGGACTAATCAATTTAAATATCAGATCATATAATAATCATACAAATAAGTATATAAATCAAGCTTTTTCACAATCACCTAGTCATAGAGTTTTACAATTCAACTAATAATTTTAATAATTTAGTATGGAATTAATTTATGGTAACTAGACTAATCATGATCTCATATCATACAAATTAGTATATATATTATACATTTTCATATATATAATACTTCCTCCACTTTTTTTTTATTGCTCAAATTTCAAAGACAAAAACTTGTGCGATCTCGAGTTCTCTGTGAACTCTATTTTTTTAATATCACGGTTATGTATAAAAATTATCACTATTATGCATAAAAATTATCACTATTATATATAAAAACTATCATTATTTGAAGAATAGAGCATATCTTGAACAATGATAATTTTTGTACACAACAATGATAATTATTGTGCATAATTATGATAGAGTTCATGTATAGACTTCATTCACAGAAGTGTTACTCAAATTCATAAAGGTTTGTCTTTTATCATATACACAACATATCGATAAAGTAACTATAGAGTTTCAATCTATCACCCTACAAATATTACTAAATTACATCTCATATCCTAATAATTACATACAAAATTAACTTTTTTTTGTCTCATTATCTAAAAGTGACTAAAATGCCCTTATAAAAAGTTTATTTTGTTCCCTTCAAATGTTAATAAACAACTTCCCCATTAAAATTCGTGTTAAAGTCAATCTAAAAAAACGGAAGGAGTAACTGATTTTTAAAATATATATATCCATATTAATAAAAAAATTATTATTTATAAAAAAAATTAATTTTCATGATAAATTTGTAATAATATTTTATTGTATAATATTTTATTATTAGATAGGTATACATAGATCTAGTTTTCGGTCAGTCTATACAGTGTTTTGCTCTGCTTGAAGTACTCTCTTCTATTCGATAGTGGATTCTGGTTCCTCGTATTATATGATACTTGGTTCGGTTACCAAGGTATCAGGAAAAATAAATAGATCTAGTTAAAAAATAATATCAATAATTTTGAAATGACTCAAAATATAATTATTTTAATCATCAATACATAACTTTTAAAATTTCATGACAAATTTGTAATATATTTTTTTGTTGCAATTTTTTTTTTTTTTTTTTGTATAATATTTTGTTATTAGTTAGGTATAAATTGACCTAGTTTAAAAATAAAAATAATTAAAATATATGTGTTGTTGAAATGGAGAATTGAACCTTGAACCTCTCACATGTAAAGAAGACAAAACAAATTTAGTTATACCATTTGAGCTACATCCCATTAGATAATATTTTTTAAATTTAATGACAAAATTTATAACAATTGTTTTAACCCAATTTTGGCCCAACATTTTATTATTAAATATGTATAGATTATTAGAAGTATTAGAAAGCATTTTGAATTTAAAAATTGATATTATCGACCTTCATTTTATGATTCATCAATCATCACTATCCATTCGTGATGTAAGTTGAAACTCGAGTGGAGAATTAAACTTTATGTTGCTCCAAGAGTGGTGTATTATTTGAATAAATAAAATACTAGTAATACAATTCTATACTTAACAATAAATTAGAGTTGGTATAATCTTATTTAGCCGACATGTCTGAGTCAGCAAAACGACGTCGGCCAGGCGAAACTCGGTTCCAAGAACTTGTACCTTAGTTTTATTGGATGGTTGAGAATGCTTTAGGATTGTATCTTGTCTTGTTTTATATATTCAAGTGTATTATATACAAACAGAGTAGATGACATTGATGATAATGTCTGTGTTGTACACGAAATCTTAAACAAAATCAATATGATTAAAATGTCATTATGTAGCTATATTTTAACTTTACTTTTAGCTATTTATATTGCTATAATTTAATACTATAATTTTATGAAAAAAATAAAATCCTACGTTCCAACTAATTCATGATTCTCCGTCAACCTCATTTTAAGAGTTTATAGTCATTTTTAGTTACTGCTCCCTCTCGTTTCTTTTAAATGGCGTTTTGATTATTGATGAGGTGAATAGTTTAAATAATTAGAATATCACTATTTATTTTGTAAAGTAACATATGTTCAAGTTATTATTTGATTGTTAATAGATGACTCTTTGATTATTCGTTTCATATGCAATATAAATAGTATTTTGTATTTTTCAATGATAATTAAATATATTTCTTCCTAATCTATCCTTGTATTCATTAAAATTAAATATTAATTAATTACTTTCTCAAAAGTCTTCAAGACCTATGTAGAATCCAAAGTAATTAATTAATAGTATATATGAAGTCAATTATTTGTTTAATATAAAATTACAAGTCTTCATAAAATTATTTGTACAAGTTTTCAAAAAAAAGTAAAAAAAAAATAAATAAATAAATATATATATATAAATTACATATATTTTAAATTGGAGAGAATAGTTCATTTGGTCCAGTCATCATATATCTTGCAGAGCGAAGTGTCTTCTAATTGCTTAGTCATGATCAGGGATGAAAATATCGTGAAATATCGTGGATATATTGCATTTTTTAACTATGCGATATGGATTTCGCATGTAAATTTTTTCTTATCGTGAAACAGTGCAAATATCGCGAAATATAGCATAATATCGCAAAATATCGCGATATTATTACATATTTCGATATATTTTTTTTTAATTTAATTTCACCATGGGTATGAACACTGATCATAGTGATATGTCTCAAGATTCATATGTTTTTGACACATATGCGAGTTCACAGTTTGATTGGAATACTCAAAATATTTTTCATCGTCCAACTCCTCAAATATCTTATGAAAGTCAAAATGCGTATCAACAAAATATCTGGGTCATGCCACAATATCCAATTCATGGCGAAACAATTGGAAGAGATAGGAAAACATATAAATGACATATGCATAATATATTCATGAGTACTTTAATGTGATGAGTTGGTATCAATATTGTTTGGATAGTGATGTCATTACATCTTCTATTTTTGAAAATTATAGTTCATCATTTTGGTACTAATTATATTTTATCATGTAATTTTAGTCATTTTGTATTGTATTATATATTGTATTGTAAGCTATTTTTTTATGGACAGTATTTATATAGTTTATTGCTAATATTTTTTATTTAAATATGTTATTTTATTGTGATTTTAAATGAAATGTATGCATAATTGTGTGTCATAATAACCTGTAAAATTTCATGTCAAATTTCAAAAAATTTAACATAATTTCCGTTATTTTTTTAATTTTTTGCAATATCGATATATCCATCGATATATCCGTATAATTAAGGTTGCGATATTACTTGCGATACGATATTTTCATCCTTGGTCATGATCGATCCCGATTTTTATTTTTACTAACGATTTGAAGTATTGGATTTGTTCCAGTGTCGGAACTGGGGCTTCGATCGGAATGGGTCGGCCCATTAATTAAATAGTGATCAAATTATTAAAAGACAGGCTTGTAATTCAATATGGGCCCGGTTATTAGCACCCCCATTATTAGGAGATACACCCCCATAAAATATTTTTAAAAAATTTAATTTGAATTTAATATATAATTTCAAAACACTGGTGTTGAAATTGTATCTTAATTTCGGAACATTTGTTTTGAAAGTTTTCGAGCATAATTTTACTTTGTAAAACTTCAGAAATTCGGCATCTTCTTTTCGAAATATGTTAGTAATTTCAAAAAACCATTTTCAAAATTAAGATACAATTTCAACACCTATATTTCGAAATTATTGAGGGGGGTATATCTCCTAATAATGGGGGTGTTAATAACTGGACCCATTCAATATGTCAAGATGGATACAACTGCCCTCCATGCAAAGCAGACTGGGCCTAAAATTAATTTGATGAGTCCTATTGACTCGATTTTGGAGTCCCAAAATAATGATTTCCCGAAAGTTTTTCCTTTTCATTTTCTTTGGATAAAATTGAGGCGTGCTTGGATATAAATTCTTTTCATTTCATTAAAAAAATGATTTGGACGAATAATTAAAAAAATAGTGCATGGTTCCGGTCAGTGTTTTCAAAAACCAGTTAAACTGCCCGGTTGAACCGGTCGAACCGTGAACCACTCATGTCGCCGATTCAATTACTCCTTAAAAACGGTTAATCTGATTTTATTATTTATTAAATCAATTTTCTTGATTTTTTTTTTTAAATATCTCTGTATAATGTTATTATTTTTATCTCAATATCATTTCATCTCTCATAAATTCATTCACAAGTTATCAATTTTATTTAATCTCACATATTGCGTGGAATTAATCCACAACGCCATCATCTCTGATCTCCAAACTCTATTGTATTTATTTTAAATATAAGACTTATAAGTTATAAATTAGTATAATTTAATTTTTTTATGAAAAAATATTTATTTTTTAATATAACATACAAAATATAAAATAAATATGCATAAATCAATTTAATGGTTGAACCGCCAGTTCAATCGGTCCAACTGGTTGGACCGGCAATCGATGCCCAGACTTGTTTGGTCACCAGTTCGGTTATGAAAACACTGGTTCCGTTTGACCACAAAAAAAAAAAAAAATGCTTGAGGTTTCCTTATTATATAAAAATTAGAAAATTATGAATTAGAAGTCCGAGATATGGAAACTACCAATACCAATTATAATTCCAGAAAAATAAAAGGTAAATCATTTTAACGTGAATTGAAAAAAAGAAATAAAAAATATAAGATAAAAATAATTATCAATATAAATCTAAAAAATATAAGCATTTCATGACGCAATAGTGGAATTATTTTATAGGGCTGGCCCCGACAAATTGATCCATTGTTATTTGTGTTGTAAATATATTGATATTGTTGACATTATTTTGTGGGATTTTGGACTTTAGGGTTTACAAGGCTTCAACTCAATTCTTATTATAAATAGTCTCCTCATTGTAATGACGTAAGATAGAGAATACATAGTAAATAGTCTCCTCGCTTGGTCCCCAGATTCAGACGAACTTTTATCGTTATTCTCATATTTTACAACACGTTATCAGTACAAATGTTCTACGAATTTATGATTCTATTTTCCTAAATAATTTCGATCGGTAATTAAATCAAGGATCATAATCGGTGATAATGGCAGAAAACCACTTTGTCATCTTCGAATGGCAAACTTGCTGGTGATAATTGAGTCTGCTCTCATACCTGAGAAGAACACTTCGAAACCCCTAAATCCAGATCGGCGAAGACAAACAGATTGTGAAGATCTTCCGAATGATAAGTTTTTTCAAATAATTTTAGTTTTATTATATTGATCGCTAAGATCTGTTACGTTTTACCGCATATTTGTTTATATCGAAAACTTGGAGATCAATATTTTCCCCAAAAGTTGGGATGAATTTCCAATGATATAATTGACACATATGTTTGAATCTAACCAGTCTCGTGTATTTTACTTCTCAGAGAACCTTCGACTCAAACGAAGCATAACAACATTGAATCTAACCAGTCTCATGTATTTTTCTTCTCAGAGAACCTTCAACTCAAACGAAGCATAACAACATAGTGCAAAAGGCGTATGGAATAACGACAAATACGTGGACGTTAGAATGAAATACAAAAGATAAGTTCCGTAAATAAATCCTTGATATACATTAGCATTAGCATTTTGTGTGCATTTTAGATCTTCAGAAGGAATCTTTTGTCAATATTTATGATTATAAGATCGATGGAGCTGATTACTAGTTTCAATATTTAAAAATTAGTGGCCATTATAGATGAATATATCAATTAAGTATTATAGTGGATGTGCGGTCGGCGATATTGAAAGAAATTATTGACAATCATTTGAACAGAGATTATATAGGCATACTTAGATACTATATTTGATGGTATGATACGGGAAATCTTTATTAATTGTAGCCTCAGGTAAGAATTGTATTGAAGCACACTTATCATTTTTTATAAGTGAATTCATTATATTTTTACTACTTTTTATATTTTGCTAAATCATCTTTTTGTTGAGTTTTTATCTGGACTCGATGTTAGTCACTTGTACCTACAATTGGTTAATTTAACCGTTGAGATAAGCCTAAGGTTGATGGAATTGCTATTTTAAATGAGAGAAGAAAGCAGACATCTGAACCTTCCATTGAGTTTGCGCCGACACGAGCCAAATCTATCATAAGACAATATTGGAACCCTTATATTAGGGTTCTACTTTGGTAAAGAAGTTTAATCCCTTTTAAATTTCAACGCAATTAAAATTGTTTGCCGCAATATAGGTTTAAGAATTATATGTTGTAGAAATTAGGATTTTTGTGAAAATCCCTTATTTACCTATTATTACTGATCTTTGCGGACGAGTGCTTCATGAAAATTTATTGAGTCTAAACTACATATGAAAGTTTATATCAAGTTTTTCTTATAGACAATTGTAGTAAAAATTATCATGTATTACTAAAAGGAAAACTTATTCACTTTTTGACTTGAACTTTTCACTTTGAAATTCACATTGCCATACTTGTTTTGAGTGGAAACAATATAAATCATAAATGAAAACTCTTCCACAAAAATTGAGTCCTTATATAATTATGAGCAAAATAGGATCTCATCGTACTAGTTTACCTGAAACAAATATGAACATTGAAAATGATGATTCTTTGAATGACGTATTAATTTGTCTGAAGCAAATTTATTCAAAATTATGACAATAGCGGTTCAAAATATGATAAGTTGGATTTTGACTAATTTTATTTACATAGTATGTCAAATAACATAATCCCTTATGCAAATTAATTTATTTGTGGAGCTTGTGCAAAGTAAAGTTGGAATTGTATTTTTTTTTTTATAGTACAAATTTATTATAAATTCTTGAACTTATATTTTTGGAAAGTTGGAATTGCATTTTTTTTTTTATACTTAAAAAGTATGATTTTTAGTCATGAAGATACTTGTGGACTCACCGATGCTTTAATTTTATGTGTTACATATAGGTAAATTTATTGTAAATATTATTGAACTTATATTTTTGGATTATCTAATAAATCCCCTTGAATGATTAATGTCGATAAAATTCACATTGATGATTATTATATGACATTGAGAAATAAAGTTGAGCATTCAGTTTGTCTTGACCAAGAGATTACACTAGTGCATGATCGATCTCTACGTCCCACATCTAGAATAGGTTTTCTTAACCTTCGCCCCTAAATTGAATGACTAATAGAATCTTCAACAAATTAATTACTTGACTATAATTGTAGAATTCCAACTTACTTATTTCATGTTGGGGAATGAAATTTTATCATACCAAATGCTAATCTAATTCAAATCCGACCCAAAAGATATTAATTAACGGAAAGCTATTTCAAAGGGTCAATATCATGATTGTTCCCTTTATAACTAGTGGGTTAAGGATAGTGCTAAACATTTCCCATCTGGAAACACTTGATTGTGCAATATTTGTTTCCATATCACCACCACAAAACAAATACCTCAATTCCTCTAATTTTTGAGAAGTTATGGATAAAAGAGGGAGAAAGATTTTCTTTGAATTTTGTTATGGAATGAAGATATGTATTCACATTTAAAATTCAAGATTAAATCTATATGGCATTTTTGAGAATAATGGGCAAGAAAGATTTTCGGGGAGATAAAAAATTTAAAATTAAATGAATGCCGAGAAATCACGTGGAATATAAAAGATCTTCAATCCACACACTAGTTAAAAATGAACCTCCCTCTTATAAATAGGAAGTTCAAAAGATAATTCACATGCAATATTTAACAAAGTTTATTTTTTTCATTTTGTTAATTAATTTCTTCGGTGATAAAGAAAGTGACTAAAGCACATATACTTGTTGTAAATGCACCACAAATGAGTAAATGTGCTATTTTTAGACAAATATACATGAATTAAATTTGCTTTAAATATTCACGCCAAAAATTCGCAACTAAAAATGCCTTAAAATTATGATGAAGACATAAAATAAAGTTGAATTACTAAAGCTAGCAAACATATTCAAAGAAATTAATTACTTGAAGTCTTACTTATTTCAGAATGAAATTTTACATGGTCCTAATCTAAGAAATCCGAAAAATTCTAGTAATGAAGAACTAAACATTTCCCATCAAAAATAATAAGAATACTAGAATTCATGCGAGCATTTAACGAAGATTAAATCTCGCATTAGATCAAAATTATTAAATGGGAAATGATGAAGATCTTCAATCCACGATATAAATATAAATATAGAAATTGATATGATTTTATAAATACATGAGGAATGTACTAATGTTGTCGACAACTTATTCAATGCCAAAATTGCTCTTACTATTAAAATCTTTATTATGATCCAATTACTAAAGCTAGCAAAATATTCAACAATAGTTGTTCGCTCTAAAGACGAAAAAATTCTAGTAAACGCTTTGAATAAGAATAAAATAGGAATCCAATCAATTGAAATGATGAAGATCTGGTTGATATAAATATAGAAATTGATATGATTTTATAAATACATGATATTTTTTGGCCTTATCGCCAAAATTGCATACATCCGAAAAAAAGCATTATCCTTTGATTGGATATAAATGAGTATTTTTTGGCCTTATCGTATATACATCCGTAAACATTATCCCCGCTGAAAATAAAAATACAAAAAGAAAATAAATGATGTAATGAGGTACAAAGCGAGATTAGTTGCTCATGGGTTTTTGCAGAGACCCGATATTGATTTTATCAAATATATACTCCTGTTATTGTATGAAATAAAGTTCCGCTACTTAATATCTCTGGCAGTAAGTAAATTAAATTTAGAAATGCAGTTGATAGAAGTTATAACCGCATTTTTTTATTGATCAATGGATGTCAATATTTATATGAAAATCCCTGATGGATATAAAATTCCTCATATGAGGAATGGTGAAAATCGTATTAAGTACGATATAGAATTACAAAGGTCATTATATGACATAAAATATTTGAGTTGAATATTCCACGATCGACTCAATTAATCCTCCCGAAGGAGGAATAAATAAACAATGAAATATTTCCTTACGTGTTTACAAAGAAATTATTTTGGTGGTGTTTGTATTATCTCGGTTTATGGTGATAATCTAAATATTGTTGGAACAAGTAAGGAAATTAAAGAAAGCTAATTTAATCTTAGAGATTGAATTTTGAAATAAAACATTGGTGAAATCAAGTATTGTCTCGACTAGCAAATCGAACATTTCCCTAAAGCAAAATGAATTTTTATATACCAAGTTAACTTACTTGAAGAAGGTATTGGAGAGATTTTATTTTAAATTTCATCTATTTAGCACACTAGTAATCGCCTCGATCCCTTGAAGTGGATAAAGACACATTTTGACCTAAAGAAGATACATATGACATGTTAGGACCAGAAGTTCTTATCAGAGTGTCCTTAGTGCATTACTATGTTTTAAGAACTGCACCAAAATCCGATATTGCATTTACATTGAGTTTGCTTGCAAGATTAATTTAGTGCTTCTCCTATAAGGAGACATTGTAAAATTTTAAAACATATGTTCAGTATCTTCGAAGTTTGCAAGATTTTGATTTAAATACATTTATGATTCATGTGATAATGATATATCTCCTATCATCCATTATGAGGAAAATGCAACTTTTGTTGCCCATATGAATAATAGGAATGCTAAATGGAAATTGACAAAACATATATCCCCTAAATTCTTTTACCTTCATCAACTCCAGAAGAGTGTGGAAGCATAATACAAAAGGCTTGGAAGACTGTTGTCTTCAGGGGGAGCGCTTTTGAAGATTGTGTTTAGTAGATCATTAGTTGTATCTTTTCTTATTTTACTAAGTTTATTTTTCTAGATTATTCTAGCGATGATTTAATTATTCATGTGCATCACGTCGTAATGTCCAAGTGGGGAGTGTTGTAAATATATTGATATTGTGGACATTACTTTGTGGGCTTTTGGGTTTTTATGGCTTCAACCCAATTCTTATTATAAATAGTCCCCTCATTGTAATGCCGTAAGATAGAGAATATAGAGAAAATAGTGAAACACTCCTGGATTGGTCGCCCCTAGATATAGTCCTTCCGGGCGAACTAGGTAAACAAATCCGTGTTCTTGCATTATCTTTTATCGTTATTCTCATATTTTACAACAATTTGTTAATGTTGCAGAGGAATTTTTAAGGCAAATTGTCTTGTGCACTACATGCACCAATAAAATTGGTGCAATTTAATTTTAGAAGTTCCTTTTTTAATTTTTTTCAGTTTTAATTTTATTTTTTAATTTTTGTTTTTTTTTTCCGACCCGGACCCAAACTCGGCTCGAGTGGTTCATGGTTCACTCAGCTTAAATGGTTCATGGTTCACCCCGGCTCGAATGATTCATATATGATTTATGGTTCATTGTTTAGGGGTTAGGGTTTAGAACGCATAGTTCATCTAAATTAAAACTAAATCCAATTACACTAATTGAATCTTGTATAATTGGTGCACAAGAGAATAACTCATCTTTTAATATAACGATCATCGAAAAATACTATTCAAAATCGCTGGCGTAAAATATAAAGATGGCACATTATCTGCAGAGTACAACACGACAATGCATGTCCTGCCCTAACTATATTGCACGCACACGAACATACAGAAACATATACTAGCATATATTGGAATTAAATAATACTCTTGTAACATTTTTTTATTGACGAAATGCAAAAAGACGTGGTTGTACATTTACAATTCCACACCTTATTGCTCAAACATTATTATTTCTAATCTTATAAATTTTATGGATAGTTGTTCTATACTGTCGGGTTTCATCATTATTTTTTAATTCAATAGTCATCTGAAAATAATTATCAAAGCGTGGATAATTCAAGTGGTTAGAACTCCACCACCTGAGACTCGAGGTTTAGGATTCGAGATTCGGAGAGAAAAAAATTATTCATTTTTGTGGTAATTTCCCTTGTGGTAGGTGGTTTTCCTCCTCTTGTGATGATTGCTGTGCGGTTGCGATTTCGGATGGTCCAGCGAGACAAAACGATGTTTGCCACGTGCTCGGTGATAGAAAGAACTATTGTAATTGATATATTTCTCCGTTATACAAATTTTTTTAAACCCCCAAAAAAAAAAACTCCCTTTGTCCTAATTTTGATTGACTACTTTCCGTAAATAGTCGTTCTAATTTTGTTTGACCATTTGTTAAAAAAGAAATAAATCAACTTTCAATACTATTTAATACTATTATTTTTTTTCTCCACCAAACTTATTTTATACCATTTAATATTATTATTTATCTCCTCCAAACTCACTTTATCCACTTTATATTTTTTAATACTATTATCTCCCACTTTTTTTTTTAAATTTTCGTGTCTATAATATTTGATCAATCAAAATTAGAACTGAAGGAGTATGTATTACCAAATTAATTTTCAAATTTCCCATACACATGTGAACACAGAGATATTGAGTGCAATGCATGTATTAATATTAATTATATAGTATTAAAATTAAAAGCACATGGTGCAGGTAATTGTCAATGCACCTAACCTCTTTTTCTGCCCTTTCTCGTACAGGCAACGTGAATCTACTATGAATTCAGCAGCCAATCATTGTGCTAATTAACACACACTGACAAATTTAATCTTTTCTACTCCCCATTCCCATTTTTCTTAATTTTTTCTATATACTCCTATAAAATAATACGCAGCATTGACTTCAAATAGAAGATAAGAGTATAAAATTAGAGTGACGATCATTGATCACTTGTATTATTTGCTTGAGCACATGCCAAACAGCCAAAGTGCTAGTTTGATTCATAAAAAAAGTAGCACTAGTATAAGCATTCCTTGATCTAGTTAATTTGGATAGTGTATATATGTAAAATATATAGTATACTAGTAGTACGTAGTGTAAGAATTAATTTGTATATGAAAAAAAACTTGTATAGACCTGGTTCATGCAATTAATCTTGTTTTTAATTAATGACATTTGATTCTATTCAGGGTATAGTACGGATCAAGTTCAGTTATTTAAGAAAATATATTGAAAAATAAGTGAAATGAGTCAAATAATTCAAGTTCATAACATAGACATAGAGACAAACTCTTTGTATATTCATATTTGAATATCCCATTTTATATCCTTGCTATCAATACACAAATTCTATAGTGTGTTACAGTCCACATCAAGCCATTATTAGCCATATTTTGATTTTTTTAATTTAAAGATAAGCATTGGATAAGTTTCGAGTCTCATGTAATCGTCATTTTGTCATGCCAACTCGAACTTGAATTATTGTCTGTACTATTGGTGGTCTCCCCTAAACAAGATTAAAGTCAAATAAATTACAACTACTCTATCTGCCAATCACACGAAATGTTTTTTTTAATAAAAAGAATAAAATTAACCCAGTTCCTTTAAAATCCAAAATAACTACCAGTTGAAGTTCATTGATATGACTTCAAAATAAATAAACAAACATATACATACACACACACAAATCCCTCTATATACTAAATAGGGTTTTTTTTTTCATAATGTGTCAACTCCATGTTAATTTAACTTATGTGTCATTCAATGAGAAATTTGAATACACATGTCATTTTTCTATTTGTTTCGTTTTATAAAAGAATCTTATGTGTCATGAAACTTAAAATTTTTGTGTATAATTAATTTTTAATTATTTAGGTATTTAAAATATGTTCGAATGTTATAAAATGTGTAATTCATATTTATTACTTTATGTTTTTATTTAACTATATAATATTATTCATTTTTCTTTCTTTCGGTAATTTTTGTTTGACTTAATTTAAGATAAATAAAATATTCATTCTAAATATATTTTATCTTAGTGTGAATTATATTAAATTATTAATTTCTTAATAAATAATTTTATTTTATAATCGCTCTTATGTATATCTTAACATATTTTATGTGGCAAAAATATTTTATATTATAATTCATTCACTTTTAATTTTTTTCATTATTACATATTAATTAATTAATTTATTAGTATTTTCTTAGTCAATTTATTTTGTTTTGATTTGTAGGTTCAATTTCATATTAAAATGGATAAATAATATTTGACACAATAATCTTATTCCAAGGTTTAAGAAAATTTACTAATATACACCTTAAACAATTATCAATTCATATTTAGTGTATTTATGTACATATTTATATTTTTAATTATTAAATATAATATTTATTAAAAATATTGCAATTTTTAATTAGAAACCGCATAACACACGTACACTAAACTAGTATTATATATCACATAATTATAAGTTTATAACATGTAATTTGTTAGCTATCACTCTCCTCAATGTATGCTCTATTATTTCTCATGTTAAAGAAGTTAATGAATTAATTGATTATGGAATTTCATACATTTTTAGGGGCAGATCAGATGAATGGGATAATGCAAGTTCATGTGATTTGCTTAAGGAACTTATTTCATGGGTGGTCCTGCAATAATTTTTCTTCACTAGGATATATTTGGAATCTTGGATGCCCAACACTAAATGCATGCATATTTAGATAAAAAGTGCACAATTAATAATCAATTAAGTGGTGTTGAAAAAAATTCTTCTCGTGTTGCTTTTCACATAAAATGTTCGATTCTCTCAAATACGAGCAAGATAGATTTAATTTCGGTACCATCTTTTGTACAGAGATACATTGTTCTATATATGTTATTAATTTATAATCGTTTTTTTTTTTAAAAATTATTATCAATGAGATTGCATTTGCGTAGACGATTCTCTGTAAATTGAAATGAAGCATTAAAATGTCAAAACTCCTTTAAATTTTTGTTTGTTTGTTAATTAAAAGAGAGAGAGAAATCCGCCAGATATTATCCCAAATGTGTAACCTGATTTGACCCACACAAATTAATTATTAATTTATTTAAAAGACAACCGTTTTTAAATGTCGCCGGTCTATATGTTGGCACTGAGGTAACTTAAAACTTAACTCAATAATTATATATGTCCTATTGAAAATTATAGAGCGACTATTAACTAAGCAACAATTAATGATTAATTATAGTTATGATAACAACATGTTTGGTTCGACGTGGATGAATGGTAATTTAAATCATCTAAACTACAGCTACATGCATGCCATTATTAAAGTTTTTTTTTTTGGAAGGGCATTATTAAAGTACTTTGAATATACAACAAACGACATATATTCATACTATGTCTATGTTCTTTCAAAAACAATAAAACACTATGGGGTGGTTTGCAAAAACTTATGATTTTAAAGAAGTGATTATAGGAAAAATAATTAATAGTAGAAGTTGATAGTGTTTGTAAAAAAATTCAAAAGAAAAATTGATAGTGTTTGCAAAAAAAATTAAAAAGTTTTTAAAAAAGATTAATAAGCTACTAAAAACACCATCTTTGAAGTTTATAGCTTATGAGAGCTTATTTAAACTACTAAAAGAGAAATAAAACACTTTAAAATTACGTACTCCTGCACATAATTCTAAGTGACTATAATCACTTATAAATTTTTGCAAATTAACACCCATGTCTATGTACAAGTGATTTAACAAAATGATAGCACTCTCCATTTTTTTTTTTTTTTTTGAGGGAAAACACCAGCTCAAAAAGGACAATCAAGAGTTGGTCGAGATCCAGGACGGAATATCTTCCCCAACCCAATCTTGAGGGTGGGTAGAAAGAGAGCCAATTTTCGCCAGATTGTGGGAGATTGTGTTGAGTTGACGAGGAACATGGGAGATCCCTTTTACTTTAGGGTCTTGAATTCTAAGGCGAAGATCATGTATGATGTCACCTTCCGTCCTCTGTGTATTGAGAGCTTCCCAAGACCGCTGCGTTAATAGCATTTTTCGAGTCCGGAGAGGTTGAAACCGGAAGGTGAAGCTTGCAACCCAAAGAAACTCCCTCGTCAATGGCATGGAGTTCAAATGCCAACACCGAGCCCTGGGGTTAATATGATGACAACCCGCCGCAATGATATTACCCGAAAGATTAAAGGCAAATAAACCGACCAACTCAAATTTTTTATCATTAAAGGCAGCATCCACCAAGATAAATGGGAGGGAGGAGTTGGAATCCTGGCCGGCCCTGTTGGAACTGGAAGTCGTGCGTGGGGGTTAGAAGATTAGACAATTTCTGGCCTCACGATAGTTAACAAGGAGAGCTCTAGTCCATTCAGGGTTGATAATTTTAGCGGCATCCCTGGACTTGTTCTTTTGAGTTTTTCCATGGAGAAGGTTGCACCGCTCTTTCCAAATCCCCCACGACATGAGACAGAATTCTTCCAAATCCCCACCAACCGAGGCCTCCACAATGCCTTCAAGAAGACCAGGAATGGGGACAAATACTGCATTCTTAAGAAAAGACCACCAGTTCGTATTCTTCCACGCTTGTTTGGAAACCTGACAAAAGAAAAGAGCATGTTTAGTATCAGCCCAATGAAAACCACAAAGAGCGCACCTGGAGTCGCCAGAAACGTGATGGGCATGAAGATTAACCTCGGTAGGGATGATGTCATGAGAAATTTTCCAAGCAAAGATTTTGACTTTCGGAGGAATGTTAAGTTTCCAAATTTTCTTCCACCACCGGGAGAAATGGTTTGAAGAGGGGCCACTAGTAAGACCATCATCAGAAGGACCCATCCAGCAACCGAATTTATACCCAGATTTAACAGAATAGAGCCCATTTTTCTCGAACTTCCAGAACCTGGAATCAATCGAAGAGCTCCGAGAGATTGGGACCCTCTTAATGGCTTCGACCTCAAAAGGAAGAAACACTTCTTGAAGCTTTTGCATCCCACTGTTTTGAGGACAGAATGAATTTGTCAACTTGGTTGTTGCTATCATAGGAAACATTGGAAGAAATACGCCCACTGGCCAGACCAGGAATCCAAGCGTCCTTGCGAGCTCTGATATTTTTCCCCGACCCCACTTTCCATAGGAGTCCAGCGTTAAGAACGTCTTTGCACCAACATAGGGATCTCCATGTATACGAGGGATTAGAGCCAATAGAAGCTTCCATGATATCAGTGTGTTTGAAATACCGGGCCTTGAAGATTTTTGCCACAAGAGAGTCCAGATTGGAAATGATTCTCCAGATTTGTTTGGCCAGGAGGGCTTTATTGAAATTGACCAGATCTCTGAAGCCCATGCCCATCTCGTCTTTGAGTTTAGTAAGAGATTTCCAATCTTTCCAATGGACTTTTCGTTCATTCGGTCTCGCACCCCACCAGAATTTAGCACACATGCTCTCGATTTCACCGCAAATAGAAGTAGGAATTCTAAAGCAAGACATCGCATAAGTCGAAACAACTTGAATAATAGCTTTGATGAGAACCTCTCTGCCCCCGTCCGAAAAGAATTTATTTTTCCAACTGTCTAATTTCTTAGCCACTCTATCACGAATGTATCTAAACTGAAGTCTCTTGCTTTTAATGGTAAAAGTGGGGAGACCAAGATAGATTTCGTGACCCTGACAGACTCTGAGGTTAAGGATATCTTTAGATGTTTGAATGCCAGAATGAGGAGTCTTATCACTGAAGGTAATGACGGACTTGTCATAGTTGATAAGCTGACCGGAAGCTTTTTCATAAAAATGGAGGCATCTTTTGACGTTCTCACAAATCTCCTTAGTGTTCTTGAAAAAGATAAGGCTATCATCGGCGAAGAAGAGGTGAGAAATAATGGGACTGCCTCTTGCAACTTGAACACCAACTACTTTCCTCTCATTCGAATACGAGGTCAGGATAGAGGAGAGCCCCTGAGAGCAAATGACAAAGAGGAAAGGGGAGAGAGGATCCCTTTGACGAAGGCCTCTCGAGGGCTTGATGTGTACCACAATGCTACCATTGACTTTGAAGGAGTAAGATACGGAGGAAACACATCGCATGATAAGATTAGCCCAACGGGGGTCAAAACCCATCTTACTCATAATTGCTCTAAGATAGCTCCACTCAACACGATCATAAACTTTGCTCATATCGAGCTTGAGGGCCGCATAACATGTTTTGTTCTTGGAGTGTCGAAACCAATTCATACATTCAAAACCAATGAGCACATTATCAGTGATGAGACGACCCGGAATAAAGGCACTCTGATTAGGGGAAATGACTTTTCCCAGAATCCCTCTGAGTCTGTTGGTGATAGCACGAGCAGCAATTTTATAGCAAACATTACAAAGGCTGATCGGCCGTAATCACTTACCATAACTGGGTCATTGACTTTTGGAATTAGGGATATAATAGTAGAGTTTTCAAAGGCCAAGTCGTCCCCGTTGTTTAGAAAGTTCAGAACAACTTTAGTGACATCATCACCGACAATATCCCAGGCATTTTGGTAGAAGAGGGCCGTAAAACCATCGAGGCCAGGAGCTTTTGAGAGACTCATATCAAAAAGAGCTTTTCTCACATCCTCTTTGGTGAAGGGTCTGCACAGATCTTGATTCATCTCATCGGAGACATTAGGAGAAACATGATTGATGATTTTGTCAATATTCTCATGAGAAGGATTACTGGAGGTGAACAAATTAGAGAAATAATCCGTGATAATATGCTCCATTTCGGTCGGGGAAGAAAAGGTGAGACCCGCACCGTCTTTAAGCTTCGTGATTTTATTTTTGGAGCGACGTTCGGAAGCCGAGTTGTGAAAAAAGAGGTATTTTGTCAACGCCAACCAGTTGTTTCTAGACCTCTGGTGCCAATGTAACTCTTCCTGATAAAACAATTTTTCTAGATGGGACTCAAGTTCACTGGAGGTTTGAGTAAAACTTGATTCATCTTCCGAATTGAGTAGCTTATTGAGCTCATTTCTTGTATTGTCAATTCTTTTCTTGAGCATGTTGATGTTAGAGGAAAAGGCCCAATTATGAAGCTGACTAGCAGTACTTTTCAACTTATCTTGAAGATCAGCATAAAACCTGCTATTGGACCATGCATCTTTGAGAGTCTCTATATAGTCCTCTTCCATCAACCATTTATTTTCAAAGGTGAGAATTTTTTTACGTCTGCATGGCTGGGGTTCGGAGATCTGCATGTAAGAAATGATGACGGGGCGGTGATCAGAGCCATAAAAATCCAGATTTCTGATTTCAGTATTTGGAAACATCACTCTCCAGATTTGATTAGCGAGAAAACGATCCAATTTGACCCAAATGCAGTCCCTCCATTTCCTTCTATTACTCCAAGTGTATTTCGGACCCTTAGCATCTAGATCGTGAAGAAAAGTATCATCAGCAGCCGAACAAAAATTATTCATCTGCGAGAGAGATCTGTGAGCGCCTCTTTTCTTCTCAAATTCATAAAAAATCTCGTTGAAGTCCCCTCCAACGAGCCAGCCCAACGACTCATCATTGTGACTTTTTGATATTTTTCTAAGAAGCTACCATGAAAGGTGCCTAAGATGATGAATAGGGTTTCCATAGAAACCCATGAAGTACCAATTTTTGTTGTTAGCCGAGATGTAACAGTCAATGTGGCCCTTAGAGTACTACAACACCGAAACATTAATATTACTAGACCAAAACAAGAGTAATCCACCACTACTACCAGTGGCTTCCACACAAAAACAACCAACATAATTCAATAACACACGCCATCTAGTGGCTACAAGATTGGACACCTTAGACTCGGAAATAAATAGAATATCGGGGGTATGGTCTTGAACGAGACGTTGGAGATTCCAGAGCGAGCGTTTGCCCCCAAGCCCACACGCGTTCCAAACTATGCAACTCATGGTGCTCGTCATGGTACATATTGGCAAACCATGAGCTTGAACTCAAAACGGGACCGGATGCAAGCGGATATCGAAGGGCCTCTCGTTTTCAGCAACACGTTCAAGGAGGAGGGTGGAACCCTTAAAATTCCAGGGCTGCTTGGTTTGAGACCGGCGACCAACCGGGACAAGGTTGCACAGCCCGACAACGTTCTCACCGAGGAAAACCTTGGGAGGAAGGAAGAAAGCGTATAATTAACGCTGAAAACGGGGAGGAAGAGAAGAGCTCTCTCCTGCTTCACAATGTCTACTCAAAGATGCAGAATTCGATTCAACAGGAAATGACAAAAAAGGAATAACTAGTACAGACAGGGGAAATTGGGGTGGGAAATTTGAAGAAAAAGACACAAATCTTATACAAAGATAAGAGAAGGTCAGGGAGAAGGCGCACAAAGCGGCGTAAGAAACTCAATCCACAAGCCCTACCCCTAATTTTAAAAAGGAGAGAGTGCGGTGAGAGTTGTAAACTCGGACACTAATGGTGGAGTTACGTCGGCGGAAATAATCTTTTTTGTAAAAACTACTGGAACGCGGAACAAGGCGCACAAGACGGCTTAAAAGAGTATGGCAATCTTACAACATAACGCACGCTGGGCGGTGCAATGGTAACTCAAGCGTCCCAACCCAAGAAATCAGATCTGGGAAGGGAAAACGTTGAGCGGATTTTGAAATTTCGCAGAGGTATTAAACCGTGCTCGAAAAAAGCAAACAGAGAGGATCGATTCCCACGCTAGTGATGGTGAATTGCAGCACAGTGATAGGGACTCAGTTGGACAGAGTTGGGTATGACAATCTTACAACACAACGCAGGCTGGGCGGCGCAATGGTAACTTAAGCGTCCCAACCCAAGAAATCAGATCTGGGAAGGGAAAACTGTTGGGATTATATTGGAAAGTATGTTTTTACTTTGTATAATCAAACTGAATTTCGGTCTTATTTACTGAAATAAATTGTTTATCACTGATGCTTTAAATATCATCGAATGTTACATATATTTACTTTGATAATCGTTCAATAAATAAGACGTGTTACATTGTAGTTAATTTAGTGATACCGGATCACGTAAGATTAAATTAATGATCCCTTTGTAACCAAAAAGTACACCATTCACGACCTAGATGAAAATGAACAATCCATCGTGAAAGGTTGAAGTGTAAGGCTCAGATTGGTTTGTCTTGACCAAGAGATTACACTAGTGCATGTCTAGTGCACTGAAGAGGACCTACAGGAGGACAAATTCTTCATAACTGAACTAGGAAGAATTAGACCTCAGTGGTTCGTTATTTCTTAATCTTCGTCCCTTGACAATTGAATATATGTGCCCAATATGTTTAATTTTTTGTTTTGATGTTATGCATTATTTTATGCTTATTTAAAATTGTGTTTAAATTTGTGATGCATGAGAAAAGGTTTTGAAAAATCTCACTTTCGAAAATTACTAAGTATGCTTAAACAATTATTTGACAATTTTATTCCGGATAATAAAATTGAATTAATTTTGACCACCATGATTTATTTATTTGTGAATTCTTTTGGAGAAATTCCCCACCTTTACGGTCAAAAGATAGCTTTCACATGAATAAATTCCAAATGGATGATTGTGGATTATTACTAGTGGCGATTTATGACCTCCCCACGAGGCTCGCTCAAAGCGAAATAATAATTCAGATTTAATCATGGTTATTACTTAGGTATAAAATTGATATGCATATACTTCCCCAAGTCCCTCGCCAATTTTATATTGGTCAAGTGGGAGCCAACTATTAATCTGGATATTAAAGGTTTGTAAATCGTTTTGTTTGTAACTCGTTGAATGTGTTTAAATAATGACCCACCTCACGCGGCTTATTTAAACTGTTTTTGAGATGTTGGTGATCGTGTTCATATTTTTTTGAGATTTTAATATGAAACATGTGATCGAATTTTGTGATATACTTGTGCTTATGCATATTATTATTTATTTCATTTCATCATGTCGCAACCTTTTAATCCATTGCTCAATATACTTAAAGACAATTTGCTTACTTGGTGAAAACTATTTTGATTGATATACAAACTAAAAACCGTCCTAGCCGCATCACCTTCCAAATGGGTACTTGATACACCAAAACCCGAAAAACCAAACTAAGGACGCTTAATATGGGACGAGATGCTATATGGTGAATTGAGTTGCAAATGAATTGATGAAGGATACAATTACGCACATCCGCCGATTTGTTGAAACGCCTTCACCAAGGATATAAGTCACCGCAGACATCTTACGAGAATCTCGATCGATGTTCGCACATCCCAATATATGGCAATCCAAAGTGTGAAGCAAGAAATGGTCAATTAAAAATGGAAAAGGGGACGATCGCAACCAAGATCACGTTCTTAGGGTTATGGTGCTATTTGAGGAGCTTGAGATCCTCGGCGAAAAATGTGATTTCAAGACTAAGATTGATTTCATTCTCCAATCCTTACCAAAGAGCTATAATCACCACTATCTTGAGTATCTATTAGAAGATCTAGATTTTACAGTGGGTGATCTTGTAAATGCTCTCACTTTGGTTGAAAGGGAGAGAGAGCGCGAGGAAAAGAACTTGGGAAAACATAAATCTTCTTTTCATCCTAGGTCAAGTGGTGATAAGGATGATGAAAAGAGAAGAAAGTTAAACCAAGCAGACTCAACATCAAATAAGAGCATGGAATCAAGCATGAGGAAAGTTTTGGAAAGCGGCGAGTAGGACACTTTCGAGGACAACTGCTCCAAACCCAAAAGGAATGGAAAGAAAGGTAATTCTCACTCACTAGTTGTTGAAACTTGCTTAGCGGCGTATGTCTGCCATTTATGGGTGGTGGATACGGGATCCACTGATCATGTTTGTTTCACTTTACAGGGGTTCAAGCGGACCTGACAACTTAGTGGGAGTGAGATCCTCATCACACTGGGCGATGCTACGAGAGTGGCAGCTGAAGCAGTGGGAGAAGTGCACCTGTCTTTTGAAGACAGAGTTTTAATTTTAAGAGATGTTCTTTACGTTCCGAATTTTAGAAAGAATTTAATTTCAGTTTCTAAACTTTACCTTGATGGATATTCGGTTAATTTTGATAAAGTTGTTACCATTTCTCTTTATGATAAATTTATCTGTCATGGAACGTTGTTAAACAATCTCTATACAATTAACTGTGCACACCACTCACGAAATGCATCCTATAACACATCAACTGCTTTAGATAAAAGAAAAACGTTCATCGACGTGAACGAGACACTTCTATGGCATCTAAGATTGGGACATATTAATCCAAAAGAGGATCCAAAGGTTGGTGAAAGACGGTTCAATTGGAGTTTCTCCAAGTTGAACCAATTCCAACATCGCGAATCATGTTTGGAGGGTAAAATGACCAAGAGGGCATTCGAGCCAAGGAAATAGAGCCAAAGAAGTGTTAGAAATCGCTTCACACGCACGTATGTGGTCCAATGTCAACCAAAGCAAAGAGGAGGTTATGAGTATTTAGTCACTTTTATTGATGACTACTCAAGGTACGGTTATATTTTTCTTATGAAGCATAAATCGAGACCTTTGAGAAATTCAAAGAATTTAAGGCTCAAGCAGAGAATGATAGGAAAAACGTGTCAAGTCTCTACGATCCGATCGTGGAGGCGAAATTACCTCAATGATGAGTTTTTGAACTACTTGTCGATGAAGGGATTGTATCCCAAATAAATCGCATCTTAACCCCTCAACAAAATGGGGTTGCAGAGCGAAGAAACAAAAACTCTTTTGGAAATGGTTAGATCAATGATGAATTATCGCGGATCTTCCCAAGTCGCTACGGGGTCATCCTTGGAAACAAATGACTTACATTCGAACTTGGTGCCATCCAAATCGATTTCCAAAACTCCCAAAGAATTGTGGACCCATGAAGCCCGGTTTGAGACACATGAGAATTTGGGGTGTCCTACCACGTGTTGGACAAGGAAGCGAAAAATCGATCCTCGATCGAATAATTAAGGTCATGTTTATACCCCTTTATGAACAAAAAGGGTGTATGTTCTATGGTCCCAAGATCAAAAGATTGTAATAAGCACCCACTTTAGATTTTTGGAAGAAGACTATATGAACGAAAAGAAGACCCGTATGAGATTACCTTAAATGAGCTAAGGGGCTAACCTCATTTAACAACCGCATAAGATGACATACCAAACGACACACTTTCACAATCGGAACCTCATCGTAGTGGGAGGGTTGTGGGACGGACCGAGAGATTCATGGGGATAGGAGAGTCCTAGAACTTGATTCTCGGACAAGACGAATCGCACCCATGGACATATGATGAGGCAATCCAAGATAAGGATGCGTTTCTTAGCAAAAAAGCAATGAAAGCCGAGATGGGGTCTATGGATCATAACAGAAAGTGGGGAGCTAGTCGAACCACTTAATGGGGTCAAACTCATTGGTTGCAAGTGGGTATACAAGAGAAAAAAAGGGACCGGACGGGAAGGTGGAAACCTTCAAGGCAAGGCTTGTGGCGAAAAGGTTATACTTTCGAAAAGAAGGGATCGACTATGAGGAAACATTTTCACCAGAAGAATGCTCAAGTCCATCCGAATTCTCTTGTCGATTCTTCAAGATCTCGATTTTGAAATCGGCAAATGGATGTCAAGACAAACTTTTCCTTAATCTAAGTCTTGATGAAGAAATTTATATGCAACAACCCCAAGGCTTCATTGAAAAGTAGGCCAAGAACACCTAGTTTGTAAAGCTCATGAAGTCCATTTACGGACTCAAACAAGCATCCGAGCTTGGAACCAATGTTTTGATCATGTTATAAAGTCTTATGGGTTTGATCAAAGCGAGTTCGAAAGTTGTGTGTACAAAAAGCGTGTCGAACCGCATTGGTATTCTTAGTACTATCGTGAGATCGACATTCTCGCTTCATCGGGAACAATGTAAAGGTGTTATCGACGTAAGGGCATGACTTTCAAAATAGTTTGATATGAAGGACTTAGGGGAAGGGCACATCCTTGGGATCAAGATCACTCGAGATCGCAAGAAAAAGATGATAGGCTTATCGCAGTTTCTTCATACATGTATTACACGCCTTGAAACGATTCGAAATCGCAGATTCCAAGAAAGGCTTCAGTACCTTTTCGGCATGGAATCCATCTATCCAAGAAATGTGCCCTAAGATACTGAGGAGATAGATGACATGAAAGGCATTCCTTATGCTTGGTAGTCGGAAGCCTTATGTATGCAATCTTGTGTATGAGACCGGATATCTACGCTTTGCGCTGGCATGGTGGCAAGATATCAAAGTAACCCGGGAAAGAACATTGGATGGCGCTTAAAAACATTCCGAAAGTATCCGAAAAGAACTTCGAGATAGAATGTTGGTTTATCGGTCGATAAGTATAATCCCCATCGCTACACGGACTCAGATTTCCAATCGGACTTAGATTCCGAAAATCTACCTCCCAGGTAGTGTGTTTTGCATGGGGGAGGAGCCATGGCATGGAGAAGCGTTAAGCGAAAATGCATCGCAGATTCTACCATGGGCCAGAATATGTAGGCAAATTGCGAGAACAAATGAAAAAAAAGCGGTTTGGCTCAAGAAATTCCTAGTGGACTTGGATGTAGTTCCGAATTTGCCCAAAGACAATCATCATTTATTGTGACAATGCCAGAAGCGATTGCAAATTCAAGGAACCAAGAGCCCACAAGGCCCAAAGAAACACATTGAAAGCGAAATACAATCTTATACGAGAAATCGTTAAGAGATGAGATATAGAGGTGGCAAAGATCGCGTCCGAAGACAAGCCAGCGATCCATTCACAAAAGTCCGCCTCGAATACATTCGGAGACATGTGGAAGGAATGGGTGTCAAGACCGCCGCTAACTGCTTTGAAGTATAAGTGGGAGATATTATTAGGTTCGTGTAGGTGACATTAGATGTCACGACAGAACTACACGAGACATGATGTAGTATACTTAAAAGCGCACTTTGAGTATAAGCCGAGATTGTTGGGATTATCTTTGGAAAGTATGCTTTTACTTTGTATAATCAAACCAATTTCGGTCTTATTTATCAAATAAATTGTTTATCAATGATGCTTTAAATATCATCGAATGTTACATATATTTACTTGCGACAATCGTTCAATAAATAAGACGTGTTACATTGTAGTTAATTTAGTGATACCAGATCACGTAAGATTAAATTAATGATCCAGAATTAAAAGACACCATTCACGACCTAGATGGAAATGAACAATCCATCTCGTGAAAGGTTGAAGTGTAAGGCTCAGATTGGTTTGTTTTGACCAAGAGATTACACTAAATGCAGTATGTCTAGTGCAATTGAAGAGAGACTTCTGAGGAGACAAATTCTTCATAACTCAACTAGGAAGAATTAGACTCCGATCGTTCGTTATTTCTTAATCTTCGTCCCTTAAATAGGATCGTGTGTGGTTAAGAACTATTCTTTGACTTATCACGGGTAGAGAATCAACGAGATTCAATATTTTATATCTTAGACAATATTATTGGTCACACGATTGCTAAGATTTAATACTGAGAATCGTAATGCAAGATAAACATTCGATTTTTCTTTCGGAGGTTCATAAGTTTTATCATACCAAATCTTGCAAGTGGAACTAGTTTCCTGGTATGGATAATAATGTTGAACCGCCTTTACCAAGGATAAAAGATATTAATTAATGGAAAAATTTTTTCAAGGGCAGAATTAATTAATGGACTAGATAATCTTAAACACGGAAATAATAACCGAGCCATATTAACTGTAATATGGGTTAAGATGGATAGTCTTAATATTAATTATGTAGTGGGATTAATTAATATTTATGGGGCGAATAATATTGTGGCTCAATATTGATAATTCAAGATCCATTGGAAGGCCCAATCTTAATTCTCCTAAAGACCCTCAAGAAATTTCAAACATAAAGTCAATAACCTAAAAAAAAGTGTTTAAAAATAAAATAAATTTTTGTTGCCTATTTTTTTCCTAAATTTGAAAATAGTAAATAAAATGGGAGAATGATTTTTCTTTGAATTTTGTTATGGAATGAAGATATGTATTCTTTAATACAAAATTATCTCATTAAATTCAACAAATCTCTCACTTGGTTATTTGCTATGAAATTTTCGAAAATTTTGAATAATTAAGGAAATAAAGATTTTCTTGATTTTCTTGAAAAAATATTATGAAAGATATGTATTCTCGCAATACAAGATATCTCATAAATTCAAGAAGATCCAAATCTTGATTCTTTTCTTTAAAATTTCGAAATATATGCCATAACAAGAGAGTTGGGATTTTTCCTAATATTTTAATTATGGAAAAAAAATATATAAGATATATTCAAGATTTCTTGGAGATCGAAAAAAGATTTCCCATATTATTTTTATCCCAAAATTTCGACCAACCCCCAAGTTGTCTTTCCGATATATCACACGTCAAGATCACCAGATTTATCATATCGTCGGCAGGACGAATTATCGCGACGTCGTGAGTCCCACCGGACCACATGATTTGTCGTGGTTCGCATATGTTTTGTCATCTTTTATCTTACGATGATTTGTCGTCTTAACGATTTGTCGCTTAACGATTTGAAGATCTTTTATGATTTGTCGTCTTTGGTCCTCTTTATATAAAGAACTTCACCTTTCATCAGAAAAACAACACACACCTGATGTTTCCCTCATTCCACTTATATACCTACACCCACATTTCAAGATGAGCTTCTTCCTCAAATGTTTGCTCGATTAATCATTTTGTTTGTGAGTTGTTATCAATTTAAATGGCATAATACCGATAAAAAAACGACTCGCAAACAATTCCATTGGCTTTAGAAGGAGGGTGGTTTATTAAAAAATTCGTCAAGAACAACGTCGAATTTTCGAATCCAAATCCAAAAAATCACAAGAACACAACCCAGAAAAACTCCCAATTCCATCCCTATATTCATCAACACCAAAAAACCAAACCTTTCGTCCAAATACAGAAAAAACAAAACAATCAGATTGTTGGTCTAAATTGAAAACCCCATCTCTTATTTTTCAAAAATCCAACATACACAGACCAACATATACATACAGAGATACATACAGAATAAAAAAAAAAAAGAGGACGAAGAAGATGGCCTTGACACCGCCTCACCTTCGCCGTCTTCGGCGTCACGGTCGCAGCACCAGAAGCTAGCCGCCCAGACACGCCGGCGCCTCCTCACCCCACCGCGTAAGCCGCAGAGCCTTCGCCGCCTCCAATCGGTGTAAGCCGTGGAGCCTCCACCTCCACGCAGCGCCAAAAATCCAGACCCGCCTCTGCGAAATCGTGCAACCGCCGCCTTCGGCCTCGCGGCTGCATCACCAAAAATCGCCGCTCAAAGGCGCCGTCGCCATCCACCTCACTCACCACCACCGAACCGACATCACCGTCGCCCCAGCACCGTCGTGGTTCTGCACCGAAACCAGAATTCTCAGCGCCGCTTTGGGGTTATTCAATTTGTTCTAATCCGTGTTGGGAGGTGAGCCCATCTGATCTAATCCTTAATGTTGGGCTTCAGGAGATATTTAAGTTGGGCCAAGATTTTTATTGGGCCATTAAAATAAAATTCCAGATTTTAAAACCTACTGGGCCTGTTTTCATGAGTGTGGGGATGGGCTATTTTTATAAAGGGTGGACATCAGCCAATACTGAGTTCGGGCCGTTTTCACTTGAATTTTGGCTGATTAAATGGATAAGCTGGGCCCAGTTTTTATTTAGTAAAACTTTTGGGCCCAATTTCCTATTTTTGATTACTGGGCCCAGGTTTGGGGCTCAAGTCTTGGACAGATTAATTCATGGGCCTGGGCTATTGGCTTTTTATTTGTGGGCCCGATTTTTTTCGGCCCAAGTAAAAAAAAAAAAAAAAAAAAGAGCAGGGTCAGCAGTTCGGGAGAAGAAAATTAGACGAAAGACCTTGAGTCTCATGAAATACTCAAAGAAATCTACGGGTAATTTTTTTACCCACCCCACCGCGTTTATTATATTTACGTCCTCGTGGCTTTTCATTCATTCGTTTATTTTCATTTAATTTGGTCGTGCCTGCGAAGAGGTCACACCTAAGCCGGACGACCCGAACAAAGACGAACAAGCCCAAGTCTATGTTCACTTGATTTAACGAGTTCAGATTGATTCCCGGTCCAAGAAAAAAGCGAGAATGGAGACAAGATTGCAAAAAAGACGACCAGATTACAGACACCAGAAGAAAAGCGGGTGATGAAAAGGGGTGGGTCGCGCGTAAATAAGACGTCTTAGTAATGGCGTGATCGCTTTTTAAATAAGGCGATCGGCGAACCAAAAGGGGGTTCATAAAGGGTTAAAGCCCCATTCGTCGCCCTAAATAAGACGATCAACCGATTGCAACATCAATAAGACAATCAAAACTAAAGAAGTCGAGGGGCATGGCAAAACACAATGTTCAAATCATTCGAAGAAAATGGGCACTACCGCCAAATTACAAAAAATCACTTGTACGATTATGCTTTCGCTCTTCATTGCAGTACCTACCGTTTTTTAAAATTACGATTATGCCCGCTTTACTCGCCAAGAGCACACTACCGCCTTTTCCGGCGGCGATTATACCGCCCTACTCGGCGAGAACACTTCTTTGCCTTTTCGGCGGCGATTATGCCGCCCTACGGTATTGGCAATACCGCTTCTACGGCGATGAGATCGTCGACTTTCCGCAGCGACGACCCGACCCGTATGCCGGCGTCGGTTCCGGTAGCTTCGGCGATGTCGGTCCGCCATTTTGGCGGCATTCTCGCCTTCCGTTCGGCGATGAAGATAAATCGCTTTCCTCGGCGACGCCGGTACATGCTCCTCATTCGGCTTTCCGCTATCACCGGTGATGTTGGTCAGATGGATTTTGGCGAAGTATTCTCGCGCCTACCGGCGTGTGATCGTCACTTTCCTGGCGGACTGACCGACCGCCTCACCGACGGTCGACTTTCCATGCTAACTCGGCGATGTCGATCCGCCATTTTAGCGAAACATTCTCCGCCTTCTCAGCGATAGAGATCGTCGGCTTTCACAGCGACGACCGGCGCGCCCCTCCTCGAGGTCGAACTTCCGCTAACTCGGCGTCGATCAACCATTTTAGCAAAGCATTCTCCATATTCTCGGCGATAAGATCGTCGGCTTTCACAGCGACGACCAGCCCGCCTCCTCGGCGTCGACTTTCCGCTAACTCGGCGATGTCGGTCGCCATTTTAGCGGTGTTAGCGCTTCCTGGCGGCGCAGATAAATAAAACTTTCCACCCGGCAACGACGACAGCCTTGCTCCTGCGGCGTCGGCTTTTCGATAACTTCGGCGATGTCGGTCGCCCGTTTTGGCAAAAATTCTCGCGCTTACCGGCGTGCGATGCGTCGGCTTTCCGGCGGCGACCAACCCGCTACCCGCCGGCGTCGGAGCCGCTAACTTCGGCGATGTCGATCCTTACGTTTAGAAAGCGTTCTCCGGCTACCGGCGATGAGATGCGTCGGCTTTCCTGGCCGATGACCGGCCAGCCTCCCTCGGCGTCGGCTTTCCGCCCAGCTTCGGCGATGTCCAATCCGCCGTTTTTAGCGAAATATTCTCCGCGCCTTCCGGCGATGAGATCGATATTCGCTTTTCCTGGCGGCGACTAGCCAGCCTCCTGGCGTGAACTTTCCGCTAACTTTCAGCGATGTCGATCCGCCCGTTTTAGCGTATTCTCCACCTTCTCGGCAATGAGATGCCATTAAACTTTCCGCCGGCGATGACCCGGCCCGCCCACCTTGGCGTCGGCTTCCCGCTAACTTCGGCGGCGTCGATCGCCCGTTTTAGCGAATATTCTCCGCCTTCTCGGCGATGAGATGCGTCGGCTTTCCTGGCGGCAACCGGCCTCCCCTCACCGGCGTCGGCTTTCCCGCTAACTTCAGCGATGTCCGATCCGCCATTTTGCGAAAGCATTCTCCGCGCCAAGCGTGGGGTCGTCGGCTTTTTACGGCGGCGACCCGGCCCGCCTCCTCAGCGTCGACTCGCCGCTACCTATCGGCGATGTCGATCCGCGTTTTTAGCGGTATTCTCCCGTCAACTTCGGCGATGAGATGTTGGCTCTTTGTTTGGCGTGTGGACATCCGTACTCTATCGGCGATAACACCTTTGCCTTCATCGACTTTGGATCTAATAAGACCACCCGATCGGTCGGGGCCGATTTATCTGGGGTAAAGGTCACAAAGGCCTTTCGGCCGTAAGTGGTCGACGGCAATGTAAAAATTTACTCACTATCATCGCGCAATGATCTACGGGCGGAGAAAATCAAAAGCCTTTCGGCGTAAAAATTAATTAAACGGCAGTATGAAACTCTCTAGCTCCTCGAAGTATCTTTGGCTCTCTCTCGCATTTTATCTCTTGAAAGACACCTTTCATCTCGGCGGATCCATTCAATCTCTCGGCGAGCCATCTCTGAACACCTTTCGTCTCGGCGAGATCATCGCTCTAGGCAGAGCCACCCACGAAACCGTTTTCCGGACATATAAAAGACTCGTCGGCACGGGCTCCCGAACCTGAGCACAAACTTCATGCGACGACGGCTCTTCAAGTACGTAGAAAGACAAAAGATCAGATGACGGGTTCTCCGGCACGAAGCGTTAGAAAGATTCCGGTGACGACGGGTCTCCGGCACGAAAGATAAAAGACTCACAGACGACGGCTCCGGCGAAAGATCGACGACGCGTTCTCAGGGCGACGAGCACAAAAGATCAGACGACGGGCTCTCTGGCACGAAGGCAGAAGACCAGATTTATCGCTCTGGCACGAGCGCAAGATCCAGACGACGGGCTTCCGGGCACGAAAGACAAAGACTCGATGACGGCTTCCCCGGCGCACGAAAAGACTCAGACGACGGGCCTACGAGTACAGAAAGATCAGATGACGGGTTTCTCAAGATGAAAGTACAAAAAGACTTCAGACGACGGGCTCTCTGGCACGAGAAAAGACTTGGTGACGACGCGTAATCTGGCACGAAAGATGAAAAGACTTTCAGATGACGGGCTCTTCCGGTACGAAAGACAAAAAGACTGGTCGACGACGGGTCCCGATAAGACGAAAGCACAAGAAAGATCAGACGACGGGTTCCCGGGCACGAAAGCGGAAAGACTCGCATAACGGGGAACCAAGTAATCTGGCGGAAAAGACTTCAGATAACGGGGCTCGCCAAGACGAAAGCACGCACTAGATCGACGACGGTAGAAGGTAAGATCCTCTACGCAGGGGCTCATTCCGAACGATCAAGATCTCATCGTTATTACCCGAGCAAGCTTCGAGGCAAACAATGCGACCGCAGATGCAACAAAAAAGTTAAAACTCCGTCGAGACATGAAAAGATCGAAGCTCGAACAACGCCACGGCCCGATCTTAGGGCTATTGTTGTGTTGATATCACACGCCAAAGATCACCAGATTTATCACACGTCAAGAGATCGAATTATCGACGCCGCCAGTCCCACCGAGACCACATGATTTGTCGTGGCTTACGCATATGTTTTGTCATGCTTTATGCACACGGCTTGTCGTGCTTATCGATTTGTCTTGCTTAACAATTTGTCGTGCTTAACGATTTGTCGTGCTTATGATTTGTCGTCTTTGGTCCTCTTATATAAAAGGACCTCACCTTTTCATTGTAAAACAACACACACACACCGGAATGTTTCCCTCCACTTATATACCTACACCCACATTTCGCGGGAAGAACTACGGTTCTTCCCGCAGAAGTTCTTGTTCGATTAATCATTTTGTTTGTGAGTTGTTATCAATTTAGCCACATAATACTCTCGATAAAAAACGACTCGCAACACCCCCCCTCTATAAATAGGGGATGATTCTTTCATCCCCAAGTACAATTCCATGTGCTGGAAAAATTAGTAAATCCACAAAAAGTGGTGCAACAAATTTTTATTTTCCTTTGTTAATTGTTCATGAAACTTCCTTCCACCGGATTGACGAGCAAAGGATTAGGGAATACTTGGGAAGGCTTTTTGGTGTGTTTTTATCGACGAGACCATTGCTACTTAAGAGGTTAGTTCACGTAAACCCGTAGCAATTCGTAATCGTGGGATTTATGTGAACCGCTTATATGCATGATTTGTTGTTGAATTATTATTTGAATTAATATAGGATTAATTCATGCTAGTAATAATTGTTAGAATTAAATTTATATTTAAATACTCATCCCGAATAGATCCGGACAATTAATTCCCCAACAAAAACGTTGAGCGGATTTTGAAATTTCGCAGAGGTATTAAACCGTGCTCGGAAAAAGCAAACAGAGAGGATCGATTCCCACGCTAGTGATGGTGAATCGCAGCACAGTGATAGGGACTCAGTTGGACAGAGTTGGGTATGGCAATCTTACAACACAACGCACGCTGGGAGGCGCAATGGTAACTCAAGCGTCCCAACCCAAGAAATCAGATCTGGGAAGGGAAAACGTTCACTCTCCATTTATTTAATTTATCGTATTTTATTACTTGTTGGAGCTAGTATATATATGGGTGTGAATTTTTCTCTCCCCCTCTTCTTTTTTTTTTCCGACCAAAATTTCTCTCCAACTTCTTCGGAGTATATATTATGTGTTTTTTTTTTTTAATATTGACATATTAAAGGTAATCTCCCTTATTAGGTAAAATAATATGTTATGGGCAGTGATATCTTGTTTTTAAATATTTGATATTTTTCATTTTTTTTCTTTTTACCCCTGTAATAATCCCAAAAAAATTTACATTATCTTGAGCTTATTTTTATTAATTGATTTTTCTCATTTTTCCTCTTTTTATATAATAAATTATCCAAAAAAGGAATGTTGGAAAGATAAAACAATTAAGTAATGTGGATGCCCATAAATATATTGTTGTCCATAAATATATATGAATATCTTGCGCATCAAGTGAACCGTGTAATTCATTTGTATTTTTAAATGTGTCATTTGTTTACATGAAATGTTTAATTTATTCTGTAATTTTGAATAACTAATTCTATTTTTAACCATTTTCAATCGTATCCATCTATTCTCCTTTATAGTACAACCATAACATGATCATTTCTTTATCAAGACCAACTTTTCCAGTGATTTTTATAATTTGATAACATTGTCGGTATACAATCCTTTTTTTTTGAGCGCATTATCGGTATACAATCCTGATATACACGTATACCACATATTATATATGCAAATAATAATAAAGTGCAAAGTTGACCACACCAAAAAATAAAAAAATAAAAAAAATAAAGTGCAAAGTTGACCACACCAAGTGTATTTGATTAATAATAAAGTGCAAAGTTGATTAATAATAAAGTGCAAAGTTGACCACACCAGAAAATGTATTTGATGAATGAATGTATTTGATTAATAATAAAGTGCAAAGTTGACCACACCAAAAATAAAAAAAAAAAAAATAAAAAAAAAATATATATATATAAATGATGCAAATAACCAAACGGCAAACATGGAGAAAGAAACCCAATTCACATTTATATCTAAAACTAATTTAAGATGATGTAACATTTAATATTTTGTGAAATTACTCATCCGAGAGGACCGAGACAATCAACATTCATTCAATTAGCTTAATTAACATCAACCCATACACTTTCATTTACAATATAAAAAAAAGTTGGATGATATTTGAATTGAAGAATCTGACTCGTGAATCAAGATTCATCCCCCTAAAATGGAGCAATACTCTTGTAAATTAAGTTTAAATATGAATTCTATCATTATTATGTATAAAATTTTTAATATATAATTATATTTTTATTCATAAATATTAATAGTTTTGTACTAAAAAGAAACTGTGTTGATGTTTAAAATGTCCACAAAATAATCTTAAGCAAAAATCATTTCATTAATTATCAAATCTTTTGAAAAAAATCATAAAAGGAAAGATTAAACCCAAATGGAAAATCCCATTAATCAATCGAAGGGTCCCAAAATATGTACACTACAGTAAAATGTAAGAATCAAACGACCCTTCGATTTCTTACCTTGCACACCATAAATTATCTCTTCCAATTGGAGGCTCCCATAATTACAAAATCACGAGGGACCTCCCCCCTCCACCCTAAAACATATAGATACAGAACACTGTATTTATAATCTGTCACATATATATATATATATCAACATCCCCGTAACTGTTTATTGGTCTCAAATTTTGTCCAATTTGGTGGAAAAATGGCACAATCGGGTGGCCTAACCCACTACCTTTCCTTGAAAACAAAGAAAACCAACCTCTACTACATGGCCTTTATCGCCATCCTTTGTTCCTTCTCATACCTCATCGGAATCTGGCACCACAGCAGCGGCGGCGGCGCCACCACCTCCCCTCCCTCCCATGCGCCAAAACCAACCCCTCAATAAAACACAAAATAGACATCCACAACTCCACCAAACTAGATTTCGAGCCCCACCACACGGCGGAGCAACTCGTCCCACTCGCCCCCAAGGCGCGTGCCTACCAGTTCCCGGCCTGCGACGCCAAATTGTCCGAATACACGCCGTGCCAGTCAACGCAGAGGTCGTTGAAGTTTGACCGGGAGATGCTGGCGTACAGGGAGAGGCATTGCCCCGGCAAGAGCGAAGTGTTGAAATGCAGAATCCCGGCGCCGCACGGGTACACGACGCCGTTTCGGTGGCCCGAGAGCAGGGATGTGGTGTGGTACGCCAACGTGCCGCATAAGCATCTGACGGTCGAGAAGGCGGGTCAGAACTGGGTCCGGTACGAGAACGACCGGTTTAGATTCCCTGGCGGTGGGACCATGTTTCCACGTGGCGCTGATGCATATATTGATGACATCGGAAAGTTAATTAATCTCGGAGATGGCTCCATCAGGACCGCCATTGATACTGGATGTGGGGTAAGTAATTTCTAAATTAACTTTATTTGTTATTTCTGTTTTAATTTTATTAAAAAAAAATTGCCTGCTTAATGATTCTTTGCTTGAAATATAATTTATTTGGTCTGGTGATTAATAAATCTTTTTAATTAGTCAAGTTGTGATAATTACGAAGTTAATAATGGATGAGGACAATATTTATTGGACAATATTCCTTTTTGATTTTGTGCAAATTTTTATTAAAGTTTAGTATTCCTTAACTGATTTCAAAATCTGTAATTTTTAGCCCAACGCGAGACGAATTTATTTCGTGATGTTATTGATACGCGTAATTACAGTAATTGTTTGATCATCCCTTGTTTTGAGCAATAATAATATGACGATTTGAATAATTGGATTTTTATATCATTATTCAATCAATCAATTGAAAAGACTATCCATAAAATATAAAATCTTGACCCAATATGACAATAATGACTTGAGTTTGACAAAAACTTGCTTGAAAATTAATTTTTTTTTTGTAGACATACTTTTTAAGAATATAAATCACACTTTTTTAGAATATATATGTCACACCCTTCAGCTTATCACTACGATCTTTCTTTATAATATAAATTTCACACCTTCACTTTTATGAAATACCCTTTAAGAGAAAAAGTCACACTCTTTAATAATATAAATATTTCTTAATCGGTTTAAATGAAAAACATGTCACTATATACTTTGTCTAATGACTTTTGGTATAATTTGACATTTGGTAATGTAAACCTAATCCTTTTACTTGAATATATGGGGTCAAATAAATTGAATTAGGAAAATATATGGTGCGTTGAATTTGTATGTTTATAAAAGTTAAACTATATCAGTTCTCATAATCTTCTGTGATCATGTAATCATTTATTTTAGGATTAAAATTTGAATATAAGAAAAAAGTTAATTTGATTAATGCTGAATTAAATTTGATAAAGTGCATCTGTATAATTTTGGATAAATTAAATCCGCAATCAATTAGTGACTTTTTCTTAATTGACGAGGAACGTTTGGTTGTAAAAACAATGTGCCACTTGAAAACTTCGCCCTGTCTAGAATTTGGTTGTCTCGTTGTAGACGTGTAGGATTGTTAGTCTTAATTATTCATCATTACCAACTTTGACTTATATTTATATAATCTTGTTATTGATATTGATATTATTATAATACTATTGTTTTTAACGAGTTTTTATAAACTAAGAATCTATCCTCTCTCCCAGGTTCAAAATTTTGTTAAGGAGTTATAAACACAATTTGTGTTGGTGAAATTATTATTTTATTCAAAACTAGTTATGCAAGTAATATGCAGGGAAGTTGGAAAAGTAATTGGAATTTCCTAATTGAACAATAATCACACACAACTTAGAAACAATATTTCTTGGAATAGTAAGCAAATGTCAAACTTTCCATGTCTTCTGTCTTTTCTAGGAGTAAACAATGCAAATTGGTTATATAGAAAGATGCCCTGAACATATTCTTGGTTGAATTATTCGATATAGGCTACAACTATTGAGTAGCAACAATAAAGTTACTTTCATGGCTGTTTAACGTTATTTTTCAGACCTACATAATAAATACTGCTTTTCCATGGTTCTTGTTTTGATTGTTTCTTAAATATAAATCTCTATCAATGTAACAGAAAAACTGTCGTATGGGTCTCAAACTCCCTTCTTGGGAAATGATTTTGACATGATTTCTTGTATTATTGAACTTAGGGATGATTTAGTTAAACCCGTCTTGTTCTTTTTCCAACTTAATTATTCGAAACATAGGCTGAAAACTGTAATCAATTCACATCATAGAAACAATTCAAAAGTT